>JAWRVZ010000176.1:612500-875000 GCA_037043235.1 Rhodeus uyekii | reverse complement strand
GATTTATCATTTTATTTTTGCATCTATTATGTATAGATAAAATTACAATAAATAATTACTAATATAATAATGAATTAATGTAAATTAGGTTAATAATTTTCAATAATAGTGTAGCACAGTTTTTTTTTTTTTTGCAATGATCACATTTTCTTTTCATTTTCTGGTTTGCTGTTATTTATCATGATTCATCAACATTTTGTGCAGATTTTTTGATGTTCATCCTGTTCTTAATAATACTATCACAAGTTGTTGTAGTAATTTTGACTAAACCTGATCTGTTAGCTATTGTTTAAGCAGCTGACATGTTTCTATCCTCTTTGTATAGGAAAAGATGCTTGATGTGCATCATAATTGCCAGCACGCATGTATTATTAAGTCTCGTGTTTCTTATCTTTCCCCTTTGATTGTTACACAGATTTCGATGAACAAACAGCGGATGATTGGGACGTGGATATGAGCGTCTATTATGACAAAGGTAAACGCTTCATGATTAAATCATTATGTTTGCTTTGACAGACTGAGACGTCTGTGTCCTGTTGATCAGACATCAAACACAAGCTGTGATTGTTTCTCCTCAGACGGCGGGGACATGGATGCCAGAGACTACGTGCGCATGCGCTCTGAAAGGAGACTGCGAGAGGGTCTGGACGGGCTGCCGGGACGCCAACAAAAGATCGGCAGCTTTGAGAGGTTTACAAAGGTTTGGATGTTTTTATAATTCACTGCTCAGTGTTGAAGAGTGATTGTTCTTCACTTGCCTGTTTGAAAGCATTCATTACTTTTGTATAGTTAGTCCCACTTTAAATCATATTTTTTTTTAAAATAATCTGTTTAAAAAGCCTGTGTGAACAAGAAATAGCAGGGCTCAACCACAAGTTTTTTTTTATATCAGTAGTTCAGATTTCTACTTAAAATATATCTATCTAGCGTGTTCATAGAACATAAATCAAAGAAAAAGCATAACATATTAATAATTGTGTTGTTGTAGGGATTCGGCAGGCGTGTGATGGAGAAACAGGGCTGGAAGGACGGAGAAGGGCTCGGGAACAGCCAGGCGGGAATGACAGAGGCTTTAGAGAGCGAAGGGCAGCATCCCAACTGTAAGAGAGGCTTTGGGTGAGTGTGGACTTCATTTATCTGATCTAATATATCAGCCTTAAAGGCCTGATGTATCAAATATGATCCACAATAACAAAAAAAACATCCAAACGTCATGAAAATGTATTTGTCGAAAGGTCTGTAAATTACTATCATCTACCATATTTAAATGTAAATATCCATTTATATTTTAAATGCCGCTTAAAGTTTTTTGTGACTTAGACAACATTTAGGCTTGACTGATACATTGTGACTAATGATATGTTTTACAGGTACCATGGAGAGAAGCTCAGCTCATACCTTCCACTTAAAAAACCCAGAAAAGAATTTCATATATCAACAATTTATGATGAACCTAAAGATATTGATAAAGGTGATGAACTCCTGCGCCGTCAACCCGGCACCAGCATGAAGCACAGGCGCTGGCGGCCAGGGGGCAGCACTCGCCCGACCCGCTGACCGCTGCTTTCTGCGGATATTCACTGACATTTTAAGTCTGGATATTTATTGTCTGTCAAAGAAGGTTTTTACACAGAGCTGTAAATGATTTTTATGTGATTTCTGTATTAAAAGTGTTTTACGGAATGAAACACACTTTTTGTTTTTTGTCTGATTAATATTTACACTGTTATGATATGTATGTATCATCATCATCATTATTGCATACAATATTAGATGCAAATGTATGAACAAACGTTAGATGTGTTTCAGAAATTAGTTTCTAAAGTATTGACAGTGTATGAAAAGGTCTTATTTAAAAACTATATGCACCTATATACCTATGAAACTGTATGCAAAATCATTAAATCAATGCTTTTTAGATATAAAAAATATATACATTTTATTTGAAATTTTTATTTTTGAAAAAATAGTTTGATAACTATATTCACACATTCTGTGATGGCAGCCAACCTAATCTAGATTCAAAATCGCTATTAATAATCTATAATATCCTTTTTTTTAATTAAATTCTAAAAGCTGTTCTAAATATAAACACACGCGCACAAAAAATTATACTGAAATGTTACATAAGGACTTTTATTACAAAACGGGACTTTTACCTGTCATCCAGAGGTCATTTCCGGTGAGCGTTCGCTGCCTGTCGCGAGATTCCCGCCTCTTCATTGACACGTCACGAAGGTCAGGAACGAACCGATGGAAAAATGGCGACCACCTACAACACCTTCAATCTGTGAGTATTAATTCACTACTCTGATGCTCACGGTCTGCTGGTAATCGAAGAGCGATCATTGGTCATCTCTGATCTGGCGAAGTCTGTGAATGTCCTCAGGAACAGCAGTGACTGGCGTGTTTAGTCTGTGGCTGTGTCTCAAACCCAAGTCTGCTGCCTATCTAGACAACATCATTAGGCGGCGTTCTGGTCAAGTTCTTGTGTACAGCATGTGAAGGCATAGTTATTCCCCGAATTGTTATATAAAGTGGTCAGCTCGCTTTGGTTTGAGACACAGCTTGTGCTTCTGGTTACCGGTCAGTTCATATCAAACAGTTCAAGTTCAAGTCAGATTGTGTTATTGATGGTCAGCAGGAGATCACGTGATGATGATGATGCCAACATCTTACAGAAATGAAACAATAAACCAATAAATCCAACCAGCGTACTTATATGTATATGTGTGTGTATACTGTACACGCATGTGTATATATATATATATATATATATATACAAACACATTTATGCTATCAATTTCACTGCACTAAAATGTGTGTTTGTATACTTATATATACAATATATATGCACACACAGCTATAATTAATTTACACACACACACACACACACACATGTGTATAATATAATAAGAAAGATGACAAGAAACGTGGGGTGATAATACTATATATATATATATATATATGTATGTGTGTGTGTGACTGTTGAATATGATGTGATTTTATGCTTTCAGAGGCACATATCTATGAAATGAATGTAATACGGACATTATATGATATCCTTAAGCTGGATTTGACTGCATTGTGCGTTAAGTCTTAATAATCCTCACTTTCCTCTCCATTCACAGGCACACGACCCCTGAGAAGTTCTACATCGAAGCCTGCGATGATGGTGTTGGAGACGTCCTCGCCATTGACAGGGTGTCCACAGAAATGACCCTGACAGGTACAGAAGAGAACAAGGGGATGCTTGAAATGCTGCTCAAACACACATTTTGCTCCTGCTGTGTAGATGTGATAACTGGTCTCGTTTCATTTCATAAATGCTTCGAGTTAAAAGCTCTTCTGAGATCACAGAAGGATTTCAATGAATCATTTGTTTCCTGAGTCATTCCTCAGTTAAACATCAGCAGAATCTTTCACCCAAATTAGGATGCAAATGAAAGTCATATTTGGAAAGCAGAACTAATACATTCTGGATAGGTGTCAGTAATTCACAGTTAAATATACGTTATCTAAAAAATATTCAGTCTAGTTCATTATTTAAATCATTATTTAACATGTTAAAATACATAAAAATACTTTTTATTATTATCATTATTATATTTAATACTACGGGTCTGCTGAATGCTTGAATCTGATGCCATTATTTCAGGATAACACATGGCTAAAATAGTTTCAGGCAGGTCTTTTCAGTCAGTTTATTTCAAAGGGCCTTACAGCCGACAACAGCAAAAGAGCACAAACCCACAACCACTCTGACCAAGCATGTAAATATACTGAACCATAGGATTAAGACCACACATTATTTCCACGTTTTTATGGCCGCATTTACATTTAATTATGTACTTCCTTTCTCTCTCTCTCTTTCTCTCCCACTCAAACGCACACACACAGATTCAGTACAGACAGTAATTTAACAACTTAAAAGCTACTAGATGAGGTGGAGCAGATAAACGTACTATTTCACTATTAATAGAGACGCTGCTGCCAGACACTGTTGAGAGACACAGACTTTGGTAATTCAGACAAGCTTAATCTCTCTCTATCTCTATCTCTCTTTCTCTGTGTGTGTGTGTGTGTGTGTATGTGTGTGTGTGTATATATATATATATATATACACACATACACACAGTGGTTTGATGTTGCATGTTTGTCACACTTAAATGTTTCAGATCAGCATTTTTTTTATTTATATTATTCAAAGACAACACAAGTAAACACAAAATACAGTTTGAAAATGAAGGTTGTTATTAATAAAGAAAAACTAAATCCAAACCTACATGACCCTGTGTGAAAAAGTGATATTTGCAATGGATGCTTTGGATTGTGTAAGAAATCAGTTCCACACACGAGCGTTTTAAAAGACAAAACCAAATGCTTTGAAATGCATCATCTGAACAATGTCTTGAGGTGTAACCGTAGTATAAGTGGAATAATTGACTCCGGCTGTTGAATTATTGAAAAATAACGCACACCTGAGATCTGAAGGCCATGACTCGGTGTGCGTTATTTTCATTATAATAACAGCCCCTTATTTATGATTTATGATTTAAAAAACACAGATACAGACCATAATGTTCTGTCTTGTGTTCTTTCAGTGAGGAAGGACGTCCCCCCATCAGCAGTGACACGACCAATATGTGGCATCATGGGAACCATACGGCTGGTGGCAGGTGCGATATCTATTCAATATCTGTACATTAGTGGGATATCATTTACTCTTAATGTCATATGTGGGTTTTTTGTGTCATACTGACAAATAACATGTATTATTAAAAACTATACCTACATTTATATGAATTTCAGGCTATTTTAATTAAATTTCCTTAGTTTAAGTCATAATTCCACTTCCTGAGGACTTCTTTAATTTATATTTTATTCATGGATTTGAGTTGGAATATAATACTTTACAGTAAGGTTTATGATTAGTTAACTACACGAGTTACCATGAACTAAGAATAAATGAACACTTTTAGCATTTATTAATCTTAACTTTATTGATCTAAAATGAAAATCCTGTCATAAATGAATCACCCTGGTGTTTTAATGCTTTCTTTCTTTTATGGATCACAAAATGAGAATTGTAATGTCCGTATAATGGCAGCTTATAGTGACCAGCATCAAACGTAAAATAAATAATGTATATTAAATATTGAATATATAATATATTGAATACCCCCAGAACATCTGGAATATATTTGATACTTGTGACATGATATTATTCTGTGACACTTTTTTTTTAAAGCTTGATGTTGGTCGCCATTCACGATTATATATATTTTATGTTTTTTAACTTCTCCTTTTGTGATCCATAAAAGAAAGAAGGGTAAACGCCACTAGAACAACACCTGGTGTCAGGGATGAAGTGAGAGGACTCAAGATGCAGGTGGGAAGGTATTTTAGTTATAGAATAAAGATAGAAACAAAAAGCAAACCAAAACTGCCCGAGGGGGAAAACCATAAATAGACTGACTTGACTCGACTGGGCAGAACTCGACAAGACTAGACAGGATAGGACAAAGGGCGGACAACATGAGCGATACAGGAAAAGACAACGACGCAACACAGGATGGCAAACCCGAAGGAATTAAATAGGGAACAAGAGAAAGGATTCATTGAAGGAGAACAGCTGGGGCAAAACAATAACAATGGAACAAGGCGGGCGGGGTTACACAATGACAGGACACGAACATGCAGCCAATGTGAACGCGCATACGGTGCATATCCACGTGAAACCAGACACACATAAAAGTGCGCACCCGAACTAAACACGACCAGCGTGCTTCACAACAATACACACAGACGAGAGAGAGCGCAGACCAAGCAAAGCCCGAAACCGCACCCACTCACATGACGTAGTGTTTGTTCGTTATTCTGCGCTCACAACAAGGACAAACACACGAGCCATGAATGTCCGAATCCCGACACAAAACCAAGGCTGAACAAGATGAAAGTCTCGGGATCAGACATCATAACCCACACGATGATGCTACACAGACCAGAAAGCGCGACTTGAGATGCTTGAAGCCGCGCACTCCCACAAAGACACGGCGATAGGACAGTGTAAGACCTCTGTCACCAAAACACTAAAAACCAAGACCGAAGTGACAGATCCCTGACATCAGGATGAGTATTTTGTGACTACATTTTCATTTTAGGGTGAACTGTCCATTTAAATACCACATTTAATAAAACAACATTAAAATCAACAGTTGTGTCTGTTAACATTAGTTAATGCACTCTGAACTAACATTCGATTTTTACTAATATTAAGAAAGTTTAATAACAGCTTTAAAATATATTGCTTATTTTTTGTTAATGCGTGTATTAATGTTAATAAATGAGATGTTAATGTAATTCTTATGTTAATGCATTCTGAACTCTGCTCTCTCTGTTTTTTTTCAGGCATGTATCTCATCGTCATTACAAAGAAAAAGAAAGTGGGTGACCTGTTTGGCCATGCGGTCTGGAAAGCGGCTGACTTTGACATCATTTCATACAAGAAGACGGTTCTGCATCTGACGGATAATCAGGTGGGTTCGATCGCTGGATCTTTTCCATAAGCATAGAATTATTTTCCATCATGTGCGTCACTGGTTGTCACCGCAGGGAGTTGTTATTTTGACTGGATGTTTGCCCACAGTATTCATGGGACTTTTGAGCATCTCTTTATTTAAACCGAGCCAAACCACCGTATTGAACCATTAAATGCTTCAAAATGTATTTTGAGCTGAGATATTTTTGTTTTGAATTTGGAGAGTGTTTGTTTTTGTTGCCTTTTCTCTATCCAGGTCACATTTTTCCCCAACAATAAAAAAAATTCAAAAATTTATGTTTTATTAATAAAATGCTAAATGTGTTAAGCAGGTTTCTTTTTCTTTTAGCAAAGTCATATTTGAATGATTTTATGGAGACGTTTGACCATGTTCTTGTCAGTTTTTTTGTCACACTTTTGTAGGAAAGATTTTTTTATGTTAAAATACATTCTCTTATGAAGAGTGTTAGTGTTTTAGTCTCCCAGGCACCATCAACATTGAGAGCGGTCTCTATTTTTCCAGCTCAACCAATAGCATGAATTTGCGGTGTGGCTAAGAGCAGGCGGAAGCAAGAGTTGGGGAAAGTTACTTTGAAAAGTAACGCAGTACAATATTGAGTTACTCCCTTAAAATATAACTAATTGTGTTATTTTTTTAAGAAAAGTAATGCATTACTTTTTCTAACCTGGGCTGGGCTTGTTTGATTGTTTTTTTTAATAACAAAAAAGTTATATTTTGGGGGAAATGTAAAGGCGCTTTCAAACCAAAATTGAAATAATAAGGCTGAAATAATAAATGATTTAAATAACACTTCACCATTAAAAACAAAAACTAATTTCTGCTGATGATTGAACTGAATCACTGAAGGTCAGCGGCGAGAGCATCAGTCTATAAAGTGAGATTAAATGCATTTAATTTTTATTTAACACATTTAATTATTGGAGGTTTATGGAATATTCTGATTTTACGTTTCACTGATTTTATTCATTTTGAGAATACATGTACTGAATGTTTTGCACGCGGTGCAGATGTGTTGGATGTGAGATTCTCAATTTGCTCAAGACAAATGATGAGCCCGCTCAGTTACTTACTCATGACTCCTAGCAACACAGCTAAAAGTAAAATCCTGGACCTTATATTGAAAGTAGCGTATATTACTGGTTAAGACATGCTTTCTCAAGCACCCGTAAGGGCTGTATGTGTAATGTTTGAGTTGGGGGAGGCGTAAAGCAAGCTTTTAAATCCACAAGGTGCCTCTAGTGTCCCAGAAACTACACACTTCCTCTTTAACACCATTTTGTGGTTTTAATGCTAGTATTTTCTTGGTTAATGTGTATTTATGTTGCATTGCTTTTAATCAGCAGAAATAAAAACATTAAGTAAGTTGAGCTGCTTTCTTAAAACATTACTTAAAATGCAGCCGTCTTATTGAAACTAATAATGTTTCTATGGATCTTCCAGATGCAAGACAACAAAGCCTTCCTGTCCATGATCAACAGTGTCCTGAATACAGACGGGTTTTTCTTTGCCACGGACTATGACCTGACGCACACACTGCAGCGCCTGGCCAACACCAGCCCAGAGTTTCAGGAGATGACTTTACTGGAGCGGGTGAGAGAGATGCTCAGTTCCAACATTTACATGCACATTTATTCGTTTAGCAGACGCTTTAATCCAAAGTGACATACAAATGAAGCAATTCATTTTAAAGGGGACCTTTTTTTGTTTTTAAGCTCTACTAGAATAGGTTTTGATGCTTGAATGTTCAATAAACAATATTTTTCTCATATTGTACATTGTTGCAGCACCTCTCTTCTCAGTCTATCTGAAACAACTAAGTTATGAACATATCTATCATGTAACATCACAATTCTATAAGGTTCAATTAATTAACATTGGATAATGCATTAACTAACATAAAATAATAGTGGACAATTAATTTTTGCAGCATTTATTAATAAAAAATGCAGCTGTTTATGTTAACTCAGGTCCCTTAAATAATATTGGCCTGGTTTTAGAGACCAGACACTTATTAATTTACATTTATGCATTTGGGAGATGCTTTTATCCAAAGCGACTTGCATTGCATTCAAGAAACACATTGACATTCTAATCAGTTCTTGCTTTCCCTGTGAGTCGAACCCATAACCTTGGCCACACTCTCCTGTTTGTGCTACAGGAAAGCTTATTATAACGTGTTACTGTTTTAATTTCAGGTTTTTCTTAACCTCTTTAGAATTTGGTGCTTTTGTAATGCATGACAGATGAAACTATTATGTTATTATAACCTCCTAATATTATTTCACGCAGGCGGATCAGAGATTTGTGTGGAACGGTCACCTTCTCAGAGAATTCATGGCACAGCCTGAGGTAAACGCACGATTGTTTTAGGTCAAGCTACTATTTTAGACATAATGTGGAATCCTGCAAGGAACTCGGGCCTGATTTTTTTATAGAAAAATCGTTATCGAGTGTTTTTCCTGGTTCTTTTTAACACTGTGTTTTCTCTTACAGCTGCACAAATTTGTTTACCCGGTCATTCACGGATGTATCCTTTAACCTCAAATGTGTTGCGTATATAATATGTGGCGCTTATGATATCTTCAAATGTTCATTGTCCAAATGCTAGATATGTAGCCCTTAATCTCTGCTCACAGTCATCACTATGAAGTCGTGCTGCATCAACGGCAAACTCTTTGACTGGATCATCATTTCCAGGAGGAGCTGCTTCCGTGCCGGTGTCCGCTACTACGTCAGAGGTATCGCGTGTGTGCTTTGAGATGCTGAGATTTTGCTTTTATACACTACTAAACGCTCTCTTCCTCTTCCAGGTATCGACTCTGAGGGCCATGCGGCCAACTTTGTTGAGACAGAACAGATTGTTCAGTATAATGGAGGAAAAGCATCATTTGTTCAGGTAAGCCTGTGTGTCAGTTTTCAAGCTGTTATGCTGATCCGTTTATGGATGATTTATATTTTGCATGTTTCTGCCAGTATGGGAATTTCAAAGTCGGCTCTGTGATGTTTCGAGCAGTAAAGCAAAGAGTTTTTGTCAATAAAGGGTGATCCGACAAAAAACAGAAATGAGAAATAAATTGTAAAATAGGATACTTTTCATTTTAAGAATAATAATAATTGAACGATTTTAGGATCATATGTGACGTTTTTTTGAGAGTTACTTTTTATAAACTTCACTAGAGAAACACAAGTCACCTGTTTGTGGTTTTATGATTTTAATGTTTATATTTTCATCCTAAAGTGAAGTTTAGTTTGCAGTTTCATCAGCAGAAGCTTCAGGTCTCACAAGGAGTTCGTAGGCCGCCTCACATACAATAACATTGTTACAGCAATTATACTCTAACTTAACCACGTCAATGATGACGGTTAAATGATTCTGATTGGTTAAGAAAGAAAGGTAAACAAAGCTAGTAATTTTCCACACAAGAACAGACAGTCAGAAGCATATCTTTGTTGATCGCATGGTTGACGGGTTCGTGACGTGGATTGTCGAGAACAACAAGTTATTCCGTCTCCTTATGGTGCCAGTTAATCACCTCACCAATACAGACCATATTAACACACACACACACACACACACACACACACACAGACACACAGAGACAGATACACAACTTCTCCAAGGCTGAACTCGGCTCAGGCTCCAACTATCAACAGAGACTCTCAAAACATTCTGATAACATGTTCTATCTGCTGAGACGTGCAGACATTATTCATCTTTATTCTATGGAAAACTACAGAAAAGTAAAGAAAGGCTTTAACTAATAATTGGTTGCATAGGTGATAGACTGAAGTGTATAAATAAGAAAAAGAAAATAATATATGTATACAAATAAGAAATATATGCAATATACAAGTGGATTTCCGAATAACAACCTTGGTGTTGCAAGCACACATATTATCCCTTATAATATATATTATATATTATCCCTTTATATAATCTTTTAGTAACCATGTTCTTTATAGGATCGCTCCTAACTGTCCGTCTGTAGGGTCGATTCTCAAGGGTACGAAGACAAACAGCATCTGTGGGCAGCAGAGATGAATGTCACAGTGGTTTGATGAATCATGAACCACAGATATCAAATAAATACACGCTTGTTTTTGATCTGCGAAACCATGAAAAGATATGCAGCCGTACAACATTACGATACTTTAAAGAACATGTTTCCTTTTCCCACAGTCGGGAGTGGAAACTTACCGGAATGTTTCTCGTTCTTGATTTAGTTTTCTTGCACTTGTCTCCATTCTGGGTTGCTAGTTTTCAATATCATTTGAGGAACAAGAATCACAACATTTATTATAAGACAAAGTTGTGCTTTCTTTTGAAATCTGCTAATGATTGGACGACCAATGAATGAATGAATAATCCAGTAAATCTCTGCAATCTTTGTCCACAGACTCGAGGCTCCATCCCTTTTTACTGGTCTCAGAGACCAAACCTCAAGTACAAACCCAAACCTCAGATCAGCAAAAGCATCAATCATGTGAGATCCTTTCTTGACTTCTCTTTCTTTTTGTTTGAGAGTCAGGGATGAATAAAGATGTGTTTGTAATGGTTTGATACAGTTTTGAACTTTTACTGCTATAACTTTATAATAAGGTCTCATTTCTATCTTTCTCTCTCTCTCTCTCTCTCTCTCTCTCTCTCTCTCTCTCTCTCTCTCTCTATATATATATATATATATATATATATATATATATATATATATATACTGTATGCTAATATAGCTAATGTAAACAAACAATGGGCAATATAGTAATCTTTGTTGATTTTAGTTACTAAAAATTGATTTGGCCATTGTTGGTTCACTTTAATATTATCAGATACAGTGTTAAAAATGTATTAGAAAATGTTGCAATTATTCACTTATAAATATTATAATATAAACAAGTTTTCAGGAATCCAATTTCATAGTTTTGTTTATATTTAAGCATTTATTAACCTTTATAAAAAAAAAAAAATATATATATATATATATATATATATATATATATATATATAAAATAAAGGTTAATAAATGCTTAAATATAAACAAAACTATGAAATTGGATTCCTGAAAACTTATTATAGAAGAGGTTCATTGTGTGTGTGTGTGTGTGTGTGTGTGTGTGTAGGTTGGATAGGATAGCATTAATACATCTAGACATGAAAATGAGTGTTATGTAATTGATTCTTAAACACTTGATAAGCAAATAAGTTCGGTTGTTGGTTCAAGTTTTTTCTGCCTTCGCTCCCTCGCTAAAATCAAATCTCTCCTTTCAGAGAGCTCTTTAGAGACTGTGATTCATGCCTTTATCACATCGCGACTGGACTACTGCAACTCCCTGTACTATGGGATCTCTAAGAAGCAAATTTCCAGACTGCAAATAGTTCAAAATGCTGCTGCTAGATTTTTAAAGAGACGCAACAAATTCGAGCACATTACGCCCCTCTTGCGCTCTCTACACTGGTTGCCCACCCAGTTTAGGATCGAGTATAAAATCCTGTTACTTGTTTTTAAAGCTTTAAATTATCTAGCTCCCTCGTATCTGACTGATCTCCTTCACTTTTACACTCCTGTGAGAGGTCTAAGATCGGAGGGTAAACGCCTCTTAAAGATCCCCAGAACCCGCCTAAAGACCAGAGGAAATCGAGCTTTTGCAGTAGCTGGCCCCACGCTCTGGAACAATCTTCCAAATTCGGTCAGAATGGCTTCCAGTTTATCGGAGTTTAAAACCAGTCTTAAAACTCATCTGTTCTCTGTCGCATTCGATATGTAACTGTGGACATTTGAGTATATTAATCTATGTTTGCGGTTTTATACAGATATGTGTATTTCCATATATGTGTGAGAGTATGTGTCTATTGGATGTACACGTATGTGTATCTGTGGATATGCATATGTATATATAGTGATTATACTCTTTGCCTTCTACCTTTTTAATCTTTTAACAGAATTTTCTTTTTTTGTGTGTGTGTATTTCTCCTATTAATGTTTGTACAGCACTTTGGTCGGCCTCGGCCGTTTTTAAATGTGCTTTAGAAATAAATGAACTTGAACTTGAACTAATATCTAAAAGTGTGTTAATATTTATCTTCTATTTTTAAATGATATTTTCTATGTCAAAAAGAGGTTTTAAAATTAGATTAGGGTTATTAATCAATCTGCCATTTGTTGTGTATCTTCATTTGTGTTCCACTTCTGCTTTCACAGCTTGATGGTTTCCAGAGACATTTCGACTCTCAGATCATCACATACGGCAAACAAGTGATTCTGAACCTGGTACGTTTCCTGTGTTTGCTCCGTTCGCACCGAGGTGTTGCTCAAAGGCTGGAAATATCTTATTAGGATCTGTTTTTATTCTCCAGGTGAATCAGAAAGGCTCAGAAAAGCCGCTGGAACAGGCCTTTGGAAAGATGGTGAACAATCTGGGCAACGGCATGATCAAGTGAGTTGTTAGGAAGTCTTATAAAGCACTCTCACTGATCCACAAGTGCCGAGTTCACACCATGCTCTTCTGCAGGTACATCGCGTTTGACTTTCACAAGGAGTGCAGCCGGATGAGGTGGCATCGCCTGCAGATCCTGGTGGACATGGTGGCGGAAACACAGGATGAGTTTGGGTATGTGAGGCTTTCATGCAAACAGGTATTTTTATCTGCTATAATCTGCTGCTCCTGAGCATCATTTTAATTCTCTCATTTGTGTATTTTTGCTATCAGCTACTTCCTAGTGGATTCAGACGGATCGGTCCAAATACAGCAGGACGGGACGTTCCGAAGCAATTGCATGGACTGTCTGGACCGAACCAATGTCATCCAGAGTCTGCTGGCCCGTCGCTCGCTGCAGTCGCAGTTAGAGGTGCGTGTGATGAGACTGTTTATTAGGGTTATTGATAAATAACTACTAGATCATTTAAGCCATTAGTCGACTAATCACACATTTACATTTATATATATTAAAATGAATTGCTTAAATGGGGGGAGTATTAAACCTTTAATGTAACCTCGCCATAAAGCACCGTTAAAGGTATTGATTATAAATGTGTCAGAGAGTATCAGAGTAATCATGAAGCTGTGAGATTACCTCATAGTAGGGATGGGCGATACCTGACTTTTTAAATTCGATACGATACCGATATTTTTGGATATAATTTTACCGATATCGATTCCTCTTATTTCTTTAAATTATTATGTAAAGTAAAAAATAAATAAATTTTTATATATATATATATATATATATATTACACTTAAAGGCTAATTACAGGCAAATTACATCCACACATGACGCATAAGACATATTGGCCATTAATAAATGTATTACAAAAGTTAATTTGACCAGAAATAAATAAAAATGTTTAAAATAATACAGTATTTTACAAAAAATATTGATTAAATAAAATGCATCATAACATGTCACAAATATTGCATCTCGCAATACTTTCTTCTGCCGTTGAAAAGTAGCACCACACCACGCTACGCTTTTTTTCTGCCATATTGCCATTTTGTTTATGCGCGCGGAGAAAATGCGCGACGCATGACGTGAAAGTGATGTGTACGTGTGGGCAGGGCACGTTTCTCAGGTTTCTCACAGTCATCGCGTGACACGGGTGAGCTAAATGTCAGAAGGGGATTTCAGTTTTAGCACAAACATTAAACAGAAGTACCGAAAACACTTTTTGCAGAAATTATTAATTTGATTTTAATATCAATACTTTTGTGGAGATATCGATACCAAGTAAGTAGCTTGTGAGTATCGTTACTGCAGCATCGATATGCCCATCCCTACCTCATAGTTATGTGTTGTTTATGTGTAGAGGATGGGCGTTTTACACGTGGGGCAGCGGATCGAAGAACAGGCGGATTTTGAAAAAATATACAAGAATGGTAAGCAAACAGTAAGCCTGATATTCAATAGTCTGGCTCTGTGAGAGCGTTTCATTCATAGCCTTTCTGTGTTTGATTCCCTGCAGCATGGGCAGATAACGCCAATGCGTGTGCCAAACAGTACGCTGGCACAGGAGCCCTGAAGACGGATTTCACACGGTAAGCAGGACCTTGTGTGTGGAGTAAATGTTTGGATGGATCGTGGAAGATGATTGGCTCTCTGTGTCCTCAGGACAGGAAAGAGAACCCAGTGGGGTTTGCTGATGGACGGATGGAACTCCATGATCAGATACTACAAGAACAACTTCTCGGATGGGTTCAGACAGGTGAGCCTCTCACGGACAAACTAGTCTGAACTTCATTTAGTCTTTAATAACATTTTAAAGATTTATACTGTAGGGATTCAGTAGAAACTATTAGCTCTTTCTCCACCATTGACGAGTTTTCCCAACAATCCATGTTTTCGCTGTTTTTACTTCATCAAACATTCAACGCCATAGAAATCAAAACTGCCCAACGTTAACAAAGGAAATGTGGACCCAGGACGAGCTTTAGGGGTGTTGATGGGCTCCATCCACTCCCTCTGTGTTTTCATCATCTGTGTTTTCAAGTGACATAAACCTGATTTTTTTTTTTTCAAAATGTTGCTTTTTTTCTTTCCTTTTGTTTATAAAAAAAATCCTTTTGTTGATTAAAAAAGGGTACAATATTGTTTTAAAGCAGAGGCTCTGTTCTTTCTTTTGATATATTGTGTTAAAAAATATTCAGGGGGCCATGACATTTTTGTGAAAAAAAGTATTATTATATTTGTTTGTGTATATATGTTGCAATAATTTAATAATACTTTTAAATTACAATAAAAAAATATTTTAAAATGAAAACTGTCAAAGTAATGGTTTTATATTCATTGTTTTCTTTTGTTTATTTGACATTTTGTTATTATTTAATGTTTTTTTTTTGTTTTTTTTTGATCATCAGCTTGGAAAACCCTTGTCTAGGGAATAAAACTAAGGCATGTTGTGTGTTTAATGTGTTTGCTGTGGGTGTGTAGATGAAGAGTGCCGGGACCCTGATTTGGAAGTTCATGCTTTGAATAATATTTGTATTGTCCAGGACTCCATTGACCTGTTCTTGGGGAACTATGCAGTGGAAGAGGCGGATTTAAACACTCCTCTACATGAGCCCAAAGACTGGAAGTTCCTTACCGTAAGAACAAGATTAGACCTGAAACCAGAGGAAATGTGCTTTGCGACCAGGCCCAGTTAATGTATGATTGTGTCTCTGCTCTGGGAGATTGCGCAGCGTCTCTTATTAGTTTTCAGCAGCAGAATGCAACAGAATTGAGTTTGAGTTGATTGAACATCCAATCAACAACTGACAGATTGACCCCAAACTACTTTATTTTTTATTTTTAATCATCCATTACGTTACAATGCATGTCACAATATGGAAAAATATGTACTTTTTAACTTTAAACATTTTGAGTCAATATAAATTTTGGAATAGACATGGAGATTAATATAAAAAGGCTGCAAAATTATTACAATTAATGGTAACATTTTATTCCCCTCCATTTCAGTTGCCGATCATCATGGTGGTCGCTTTCTCAATGTGCATCATATGTCTCCTTATGGCTGGTAAGACGCTGATTAACATTAATGTTATATAATGTTATTTTGTCTTTCATGCACTGGTCTGTTTTGACTATTTTGCTTCAGTAACATGTCTTCTCTCAGAGTAATGGAAAGCAAACATCCTAAATACACATTTAAGTGTTTATTTTAATGCAATTACATATACATATACATATACAATACATATCTTTCCTGACAATACAAGGCTTTCCTGTCGCTCAAACAGTAGAGCGGGTTGCTTGCGACGCCAAGGTCATGGGTTCGATTCCTGGGGAACTGATTATAATGATAATGTGTTTCTTGAATGCAATATTTTTTGGATAAAAGTGTCTGCTGAATGCAGAAATGTAAGAAATCTCCACTTCAGCTGCTTTACATACAGCAAACTTTACAGTTTTATATCATTCAGTCATATATCATTCACCTGATGCATGTAACATTTTATTCCTATTAACATGCTGCAGTACATTTAATTTCTGCTTGTTGACAGTGTTTTCTGATTAAAAATGGGAAGATTCAAAATCCTCTCTGTAATAACCTGTCTGCCTGTAATATATGCAAATTTATACATATTTCATTAGATAATGCCTTATTTGTGTATTCAAACAACTTTTCAGTTAAACAACTTTCAATGCAAACAAGCGTTTGCAATTCCTATTGTAATGAATCAACCGTGGAAGCATGGCGATATCTTTTTTTTTTTTTACTCTATTCACCCGAAGCTTCTTGCCTTAATATTAAAATTTGAATATCTTAATTATTTTTAGTGCCTCTGGAAACCGTTGCTCATTGTCATTCTGTTACCCAGGCGACACCTGGACGGAGACTCTGGCGTACGTGTTGTTCTGGGGCTCGGCGAGTGTCGTGACCGGCGGCGTGATCCTCTTCAACGGCCGGGACTTTGTCGACGCACCCAAACTGGTGCAGAAGGAGAAGATGGACTGAACCTGCGTGTGTGGGAAGCAGCTTGGTCCCACCGAGTCTTCATCCTCCTCCTCCTCATCCTCAGTCCTGTCTTACTCTCAGCTTCACCGGCCCTGGAGCCTGTACTGACGCCGCACGGCGAGGAGGAAGAGGACGAAGGCCGGGGGCCGTATGGGACCGAATGCGCACGGACGCTCCCGCTGCTCTCCACACGAGGATCGTTTCACCCGGGACCATCTCACAGAGATCCCATAATTCCATCTGCATATCGGCAGCTTTACAACGCTGGAAAATCAAGCACCTTAGACTTGACCATGAGGCTCTCGGCCCGTCCTCGTGGTTCCGACAGCGTGTTTTCATAGACGCCCGTGTCTAATCGCACACGCCTACTGATATTCCATACGTCGCAGCTCTCGGACTGTTTGTGTAAAACAAACACATTTATATCGCATCTGCCGTCACATCAAAATCATCGTCTTGTTTTCTAATAAAGATAAGTGCACAATAAGATGTCACTTTACAATAAGGTTCCATTAGTTAACAACAAACAATACGTCTAAAGCAATTATGAATTTTAGTCAATGACAACGTTTAATACATTTAAAAAATCCAAACATTAGTTCATGCACTGTGAACTAACATGAACTTATTGTAACAAATGTTGAACGGTCTCACTTTTAAGGGTCTAATACAATGAATATAGCATTTATTTCTGCATACACATTTTGAATATACATATGTATTTTTTTAAATTATCATGTATTATGAATGAACACGAATTACCAATTAATCTTTTTTTTTTTCGTATTATATTTATTAAATGCTGTAAAAAAAATAATTTTAAAGTTTTGATGTAAACAAACGGAACCTTATTATAACGAGTTTTGTTCTCAGCAAATATATTTTATGCTAAATGCATTACAACAAATTAGTTTAGTTCTGAGAGTGCTTAATTATTATTTTTACTGGAAAACGAGACGAACAGCGTTTTGCATTGCGGCGGCTGCATGTCACAGCATTTTGTAGTGAATTTGAGACGGTTGACCCAGAGTTCATGTGCGGGCGGTTAAATGAACTCGTTTTATCCTTACCTTCAATATCAAGGTCTTCCTCAGTCAGAGATTTGGGAACTTTTACAAATGAACCGTCTATTAAAGTGATTCAAGGCACCGTTGAGCTACATGAACTGATTCTGTTTGTAATCAAGACTGATTCCTATGAATCTTAACTCGGGACCGCAGCGTCTCACTGTCCAAAGGAGTTTACAGCACGATCGTCCCGTCACTGAACCGCTGTGCCATATTTGTGTTTCTTTCATGAGTCTGTGGGCTCGTGTGAAGGATGAATGATGCCTTATGTTTGCTGTGCTCTTCATTTGATCCCTCTGTATCTTCACTGCGGGACGTTCCTCTCATGTCTGGCACCTGCTTATCGGAGAATGTAAAAATTATCATTGTTATTAAAGTTATTATCATGATATCAGTTTCGGTCTAGATGGAAAAGAGCGTCCTGAGCACAAACTGTTCTTGGAAAGTTTCAGTACATTCCCCTGCCCCCAAAAAAAGCATTACAAGATGACACAATGTACAGTTTGCCAGATCTGTTCAGTTTGCTTTCTTGATGTCATTCTCAACTAGCTTTATCTGCGTTGACAGGAATATGCTTGCACTGCTGGTAGGAATGTAAATTGAATGGGAATAACAGGCTCAAAATGCCACCGCAGATCAGCCGAAACAAGAGTGCAATCTGTGACCTGTGAGTGTGTCTGCAGGGGTTCGTCCAATTAACAGCGTTTTCTCCACATGCACTCAATGGCCAGTCAACTTCAATGCTATTTAAAGCTTGATTTGGAAAGAGTTCACCTGCAAATTAATTGGTGTTATTCAAAGCCCGTACCGCAGAACATTTGCACTGTTTCTACAGGTTAAAGTGAGCAGTTCATCAAAACAACGGATCGGTTCACACCACAAGCGCGCAGTCTAGTACAGTAATGATCTTTCAGCGTTACATCCCATAATGTGTTAGTCAGAGGCGCTTCATTCGAGCTCTTTCCATTCCTTGTGCGTTGAATACGTGAAGAGCTGCGGATGACAAGCTTATTTAAATGCTGAAAAATAGAGGCTACTTTTGCTAAAACTGCAGGAAACTAATTATTAGTTACTAATTACTAATTATTAAGGAATACTATTATTAATGTTGTCATACAGATGACCGTTTATTAAACCAGGTTTGAGACAACTAAGTTCACGTATGGCACCTTCAGAGGTTTCGTTTTTTCCATATTTAGCATTATTAATCAGCATTTTAAGAGCATTTCATAATAAACGGTTATATTTTGGAAAATTATTTAGAGACGGCAAGGGAAGAAAAAAATCTGAAATGACTAGTTGACTTTATTTTGTGCTCATGATGAGTTTTGCGTATTAGATTATGTCTGTGATTTGTTTTTTGTATTCTATTACTTTGAGCACAATCTAAAAAAGGCCCATACTTTTCTAAAGAGGAAAACCTTAAAGGCATCCTTTACTTGCATGTTCCTAGGCTATTGCTAAAGAAACGCATTCAACCTGTAATATTTGAATGTTTAATTTATTTTCTGTAGAATTAGTTCTATAGAACAAATTTTAATTTCATTTTAATCTATATAATGATTTTGATATTGATATATTTATTTCATTTAGCACATTTCCACGGTTCAGCCCTGTTTTACATGGTGTGTTATGTTTGTTTGTTTTTCTAGTATCCAGTATCCGGTTGATGAATCGGTTATTGGCATGTACAGCCCAACCTAGGTATCGGTAAAGACCACTATCAGTCAACCTGTAAGTAGAACTATCTCTACTACCACTAAAGATTGCTTTATAAATAATCTTTCTGATCAGTTTCATCATATCAGCATGCCAGATAGCTTAGAAGAACTCGGTTGCAACAAAAACTTTTGAGTCTCTGTTTTCCAGCACTTTAGACACAGTTGCTCTTTTGCGCTTAAAGAAGATGAAATAAAATAGTCCAACGGCATGGTGTAACGGCATGTTTTTTAAGAAAACAAAGCTAGAGGTTTTTCATATTTTGTGGAAAGACACCACTATTGCATACAGAAAGGCCTCAAAACAGCTACATCTGCTTATTTTTCGACCCTCTTAGAAGAAATTTAATACAACGAAGGTATTTATTTGATATAGTGTCTAAATTAACGTGAAATTAAGCTTCAACATCAAAAACAACCCCACACACCTCCAAATAGCACAGCAGTAATGATTTTATGAACATCTTTACTTGCAAGATTAATAATATTAGATAGAAAATTATAAGGATGCAACTGTCTGCTACAGTATTGTGTCAGACGGTGCATTGCATTGTCCCTGAGGAAAAATTCCACTCATCCATTGCTATTGGAGAGGAAGAATTGCCACAAAAAAGCATCTGCCAAATGCATAAATTAATGAATGTACATCGTGTATGTTAGACCCGATACCAGTTAAGCTACTGAAAGAGATGCTTCCAGAGATTATAGATCCTCTTAATATCATTAATTTGTCTTTGTCATTAGGATACGTACCAAAAACTTTTAAGATGGCTATTATTAAACCGCTTATTAAAAAAACACAACTTGATCCTACAGAATTAGTTCAAAGATGCTAGAAAAGGCAATATCCTCACAATTATGTTCCCTTTTAGTAAGAAATGGTATTTGTATGGATTTCCAGTCAGGATTTAGACCGTTTCATAGTATTGAGACTGCTCGTGGTTGCATCTCTCCATTAGTGTTACTGGATTTTAGTGCTGCATTTGATACAATTGACCACAAAATTCTTTTGAATAGACTCAAAAATTATGTTGGCATTAGTGGAATTGCATTGGCTTACTTCAAGTCATACTTATCTAACAGTTATTAGTTTGTGGCCGTAAACGAAGAGGTGTCATATACAAGTTCAGTATGGAGTACCTCAAGGCTCAGTACTAGGACCGTTGCTTTTCACCCTGTACGGATATCATTAGGAAGCATAGCATTAGCTTTCATTGTTACACTGATGATACTCAGCTCTATAAAACTTTTTCCGTTCCATTTTCCATTTCCTTTTGAAAAAAAGAATTCTTGGACCAAAAATAATAATAGCCTATTAATAGTCTAGTCTAACACTTGGTGGCTGTTCTGTCAAGTCTTCATCATAAGTTAGGAATCTGTGCTCTTTGATGAATCTGTAAATCTGCCGCCTTCTATCTTTAAAATATATGTAAATTGCGATATATGCTCCCAGTGGCAAAATGTGGAAAAGTTAGTCCTGCGTTCATGAGCTGAAGACTACATTATTGTAATGCTCTACTAGGTGGTTGCCCTGCACGCTTAATAAACAAACTCCAGCTGGTCCAAAACACAGCAGTTCTTGCTAGAAGCAGGAAGTATGAGCACATGGTTTAGCTCCCCAGTACTTGAGCGAGCTGCTAACACATTATAGTCCCTCATATCTTTTGTGATCTCAAAATTCTATCCGTTTTTAATTCAGCACCTTTACTATGGAACAGTGTTCCTTGCGTTGTTCCGGACGCAGACACACTGTCAAACACAAATCTAGACTAAAAACAAATTTTTAACCTGGCATACATATACAATCTTTCAGTGTCAGAAGAGACCGTGTCAACTAGACTATCCCCTGCGTTGACGACTAATGATTTTTACAATGGAAATTAATCTAACTTAAACTTAATCAACCTGGACAATTACTTTTTTTTTATATAAAGCTGCTGTAAAGCCAATCTTCATTGCAGTAATTTCCTATTATCACTGTAAAGCTGCTTTGAAACTATGTATTGTAAAAAGCACTATTTAAATAAAGGTGACTTTATTGAACATTCTTGAAGATTCAGCAATACTATAAATGTAGACATTTATTTCAACTTAACTTACTGATGCGCTTTATTTACTTGACCATAGTTTCCATGCATTTTCTAGAAAACATCAAATATAAAAGGACACCGTGAGCAAAAAAGCAAATGCGAAACATTACAATACACAAGTGAACAAATACGAAACTATAACATTCTTTGATGTGATTCTGTATAACTCTAAATACACATTAGGATAAGTTTCTTTATTAAGAGCTGACAAAAGAACAGAAAACCAGTTCATCAGGACTTCTTTGTTTTGGCACGAAATGTATAATCGATAATTCACTAATATTAAACCCTGATTGATTTGACATATACAAAATTTTGTTTGATACTAAAATAATACAAGCACTACAGTAAAAAGTTATTTACACATAGTTTTACACAAATTCATTTAATATAGTTTGCAGTCCAGATAATCAGTGTTTGGCTATTTATTTGCTAGTCATATGATGTATAAATAGTTTTATTTTTGCAGTAAGAAAATAAAACTAATTTTCTAAGCATCCTTTATTACCAAACATGAATCAGATTGTCATATTTTCTGTAGTTCTAATAGGTAACTGTATTGTACAACCAACCAAAAGCTGAAAATGTTCATAACACGCGATTGCAAGCATGTGTCAGATAGAAATCTACACATTTCTACAGCTCACAAAGTCCCAAACATGTCCATTTTCCAAGAGTCTGAGTTTAAATGGCAGAGGACACGGTGCTGAGGGTTTGCTGACGGATCGGCGTTCCTCGCTGTTTCCTCCTGCAGAAGGTGTAGAGAGCCGTCAGCGGGACGCAGCTGACCGACGACACCAGCAGCAGACCGATGAAGGCCTGGCCGTACACGGGATACTCCTTCACCACAGACTTACCCTGGGGAAGAAAGAAAGACTGCGATGGGCTAATTTCTTTGTCATCCCTTGGGTTTGAACATAAAATTGTTTGGTTATAAAACCGTTCATTTAACATTTTTGTGACTTAAGTAACTTTCAGTAAGTGTTTCTTATTCTTAATGTTCATTTGAATTTTTCTAATGATTTAATTTATTTTTTAGTAAGTTTTTTTTTTCTTCATTTGACAGTTTTATTATTTAAGTATTATGTGTTTTAATGTGATTAATTGTTTATATTTTACTTTATAATGTAATTTTTATAAATGTCTGTTTTTATTTTGATTGTTTATATTTTAAAAGAAAAGAAAACCATGAAATGTAAAACAAAAAATTTTTTTAGTAAGGGCTTTGTTTAGATAAATTATTTTAAAATATAAATAATTTTCATTTTACATTTTTATAATTTAAGTAGCTTGTAGTAAGAGTTTTTTAAATTGATCGTTTTAATTGTAAAATTAAATAATTTTACATTTATAACATTTAAGTAATTATTAGTGTCTAATTAACATTTTCATGATTTAATTGTTTTTTAAAAGTGTTTATATTAAAATGAAATATTTTCATTTTATAATTTATGCATCTAATTTTCAAGATTTAAAATTAGTTTTTATTTTAAAATTATTATGTTAAGTAATTGATTTATTTTGATTGAATTGAATGTCAGTTTGTGGTAAAGTCCCTGCAGCTGTGGAATAGTGCCGTACCAGATGTTTGTCCCAGGCCTGGTATGTTGGTGTGCCGCCCTGGACGTAGTTAATGATGTAAAAGATGAAGAGGCTGATGAGGAGCACCGGACTGATTACGGCCCACATCACCTTCCAGTACCAGTTCGGCCGATGGCCCAACATGTCCTCGATGTCTTTCTCAAACCTGTGAAAGATGAACAATAAATCAGTACAAACATCTACATCATCAAAACCATCAGAGACATGAAAGTCCGCATTTTTAAACGGAAAACTTGTTTCCTTTTTTAACTACATAGAGTTAGGGTTAGGTTTATTTAGTGCATCATTTACTTTTACGACTATAGTAAGTACATGTAGAAGCGTGTTCCTATGTCTCCTTGAAATAGAAAGGTTCGCATAGGCAATATTTGACACATCCCATATATTGGATTCACGTATGTTTGGGTTTCAGTCATACTCATCAGCCGAAAGTGTATGGATTATTCAAAACAAAGATATCGCTTTGGACTTATGGGCACAACATTTCATATTTGGTCTGAATAAATACATATTCCTTCACAAAAATATTAATGTAAACAAGTGATGTGATATTTTTGTCATTTTATCAGTATGCTGTATTAAATGTTTCCCACATTTTGTAAAATTTTGTGCCATTCATATTTATTTGGAGGATCGTCCTTTCCTAGTGGCTGCAAGAACTGTTATAAAATATCTCGCTTTCTTGGTTATTTTGTAGAAGAAATGGCAAAATATATGGTTTTAAAGTTACAGTTAAGGTCATTGTATTTATTTCTTTAAGTCTTGCAATTAAGTACTTAAGCAATTAAGTATTGAATAAACATGTTCACATTTTGGGGGGCAGAGTTTACAATTGATGAAGGAATTCAACTCTTTCAATTCGTGTGTGAATTTGAGATAAACGAATTGAAGTTAATAAACATTTTTTTTTTTTTACATTTTGGTTACGCGAATGTTAAGGGAACATTACATTTTGTAAATGTTATGAGAATGTTTTCTCTGAACATTACGAAACAAGTAGTAACATTTAAAAAATATACCGTATAATGTTTTTGCGCTAATATTTTGAGAACATTACTAAAGACCAGATAACTAAAATGTTTTATTAACGTTACTGAAAGAATGTTTGTTCACAACTTTAAGAGAACGTTAGCTAAAGTTTTATTGAATCCCACATCGGATCAATCAACACTTTAAAAACTTCTCGGGTATTTAGTTTGTTTTCCATCAAACATTCTCAGTTCAGGAATTTCTCAAACAAACAAGTATAGATGATAAACAACCATAAAAACAAGCATTACTATATTCCTCAAAGAGTTATTGTGTTATAGAGTTTATGAACACATTTACAGATGATTACAGTGAAGAAAAATAATAACTAAGGACATAATGCTGCAGACTTTAGTCCCAACAAAAGACAAGCTGTTTTGCTCATATAAATGTAAAATACTAATTTTCACTGCTTTTAGTGACCATTAAGAAAACAGAAGAAAATGAAAGTTTTGCACCCTATTTAGTTTCTTGTTTGAGCTTTTAAAGTGACATCAGCCCTCAGCATTGGAGCCATTGAATGTCTCACCTTCTCAATCCATAGATGTAACACACACTGACGACTTCAAAGAACACGATGAAGAGCAGAGAAAACGTTGCCGCGTATTCATTGAAGATGGTGAACCAGTAGTTGCCCGAACGGCTGGTGAAGCCGAAACCCAGGATTAAACAGAGAAGACACACTAGACCTGCCAGAAACCAGAGCAAAACCACCGTCAGGAACCAGACCGGACCTGAGAGAAGCACTCACGCTGAACACACATGACTTCACTTCAAGCAGAAATATGAAGAGTAATAACATTCGTGCAAATAAAGTTATTCTGATGTATATAAAGTTTTTACTTAATAAAAATTAAATGCATAAAAACTAGAAACAAATAGATTAATAGTTGATTGGGATGGTTTTATAAAAATAAATAGCTTAATGGTTGATTGAATTAATTAATGAATGGATAAATAAACAGTTCAGCAGCAATAATATTAGGATAGTTTTGTTATACAAACAAATAAAAATAAATAAATAAATAGATTAATGAAACATAACCAAGCAATAATATTAGTTTTGTAATATAAAACAAATACATAAATAAAAACAAAAAAATAAATGAGTGAATGAAAAATTGATGAGATGGGATTTGTGATATAGGCTCAAAAAAAAGACTTTTAATACAAGATTTACTCAAATTTCACTATAAATATCATTTTACATTGATTACCAGTCAAGCAGAGATGATTTCACCTGAAAGTGGCCACATATCAGCCGATGAATCAGCATAGCTGATGTCAAGCTAGTTCATAACTGCATTATTGACCAGCACAAGGCCTGTTAATGGCACCTTCCTGCTGGTCAAGCTGGTCTGCCTGCAGTGATAAACTGACTTGATCCAGTTCCAGACCAGCATTAATTGCAGCTGGTGTGAACAGAAGACTGACGTGTGCTTCTCACCGTTGATGGTCTCGTTGCTGAGGGTGCGTGACAGAAGCTTGATGTCCCCCAGCGGCGTGATGATGGCAGTGACGTTTCCCAGCATGCTCCCCATCCCTAACAGCAGCAGCATGATGAAGTAGAGCACAGACCAGAGCTGAGACAGCGGCATGTTCTTAATGGCCTCGCTGTACACGATGAACGCCAGACCGGTGCCCTCCACCGCCTGCACACACACACACACACTTCTCAGAAAACACTGGACAATAACATTAATCATCATCATTTTTATTTTTATTTATATAGACCTTGCACATATGGCAAAAAAAAAAAAACCGTTTTTGGCCACAATTTATGTGGAATATATGGATGTCAGAAGTCAATATGGATGGTAAAATATTTTTATATTAACATATATATATATATTTACATGTTAGAACACTTAAAAATATATCAGGAAATATATGGATTTTTTGATGAATAGAAAGTTTATAGAAAGCATTTAAGCATTTCTTATATTGAAATCGTTTGTAATATTATAAATGTCTTCTTTGTTAATTTTTAACAAATTAATGCATCCTTGATGAACTAAACTATTAATTGCTCTCACTTTTTCTTTATCTTACCAAAAATGTTTGGAATAGTATTATTGATTCAAAATGTTAAGCAGCATGTTTCAAGATTGATAAAAAATAGTAAGAAACGTTTCTTGATCATCAAATCATCATATCAGAATGATTTCTGAAGGATTATTCACTGAAGACTGGAGTAATGATGCTGAAAATACAACTCTGAAATCATAGGAATTAATTACAAATTTTACATGTATTAAAGTAGAAAACAATCATTTTAAATTGTAATGATATTTTAGAATTTTCTGTTTTTACAGTATTTGAATCAAATAAATGCAGCCTTAATAGAAGTTCTTTCAAAAACAAAAATATTGTAATGTTTCCACACTTTTGAGGAAGTGCATTTATATAAATATTGAATAAAAAAACAACAACTAAGTGATCAACGATTGAACAGC
Source organism: Rhodeus uyekii (assembly GCA_037043235.1). Lineage (NCBI taxonomy): Eukaryota > Metazoa > Chordata > Actinopteri > Cypriniformes > Acheilognathidae > Rhodeus > Rhodeus uyekii. Next base: position 848,030 of record JAWRVZ010000176.1, on the reverse strand, counting down.
TTCCATGGAAGGTTCATAAGTAATTGTTTTATCCGTTTTGCTTTGCTTGTACATTCTACATCGAACAAATGTAACATTTTATTACATTTGATTGACATATTGACAATCATGTTACGTATTGATTTATTTTTTCTCTGAAAAAACATTTCTACAAATATATTTTACCATCCATATTGAACTTTCTGTATATTTTGGAATATATCTGAAAATTAGTTTTTCTGCTGCACGGGCACAGTAAAAATAAAGTAACACAAACCTAGAAAAAGTGGACAAAGAGTAAACAGAGAGTGTAAACAAAAATACAAATACATATAGAGTAATAAAAAAATGAATTAAATTAAATTAAGCAGAAACAGACCCCACAAGCAAAGTAAAACAGATATATAAACAATAACCTACTGTATAAAATGCGGAGGGTAAATTGGTCAGTCTTTGATCACTAAATGAGCTTATGATGTGGGTAATGTACCGTGTCCAGTTCAGCCTCGAGACTACAGTCTTCCATCTTTGAAGCGATGGCCGCAAACCTCTCAGGATGAGTGTAGTTCAAATGACTGATCCAAGCGGTGACGTTCTCAATGCTGATGGTCTCCTCAGACAGATCGAATGTGTTGAGCAGTAACAGCCTCATCCTGGATCCACAGAGGAACAGAAACAGCACAGAAAAAGTTCTGATCTGAAAATCTTCCTTGGAAAAATAGAGTTTCATCTGCACTGTTTATTGAGCAAATAACTCTCGTATTACATTAATCGAAGCTGGACTTTAAAAAAAAAAAATGCTTTCTTGCATCACAATTTAATGTTCCTATAAATAATCATTGGTTGCATAGGTCTGTTTCGTTTGAGCGGCTCATCATGACAAATTCTCACTCAACCATTTACTGTTTACACGCACATCAATATCCTGATAATAACTTGGAATTGAGCAAATATTAAGATTTGTGTTAAGTCATGCATGTTTTAATGGGAAATCTGCATGTAAACAGCTTATTCAGAGAATCTAATGATATGCGCACATGCACAGACCACAAGGAATTGTGGGTGCTAATAGAGGCTTAAACGGCAAAACGGATGCATTTATGGATTGATGACACATTGTGATTCAGCAATGTTATTGATTTAACCCTGAATTTATGTTTTTACCTTATTTTAACCAATACTTTCTGAGTTAAAAAGCGCTTTGAGTGTCTATGATAAAGCGCTATACAGTAATCCCTCGTTCATCGCGATTAATGTGAACCGGAACCCCCGCGATAGGTGAAAATCGGCGAAGTAGGATCAGCCAATCAGCTCACGGGATACATCCACTCGTGCTCTCATTGGTCGATCTTGCGCGTGGAACCAATCACGTGTCTTGTCTGAGTGCCGTGGGCGTGTGCAAAGCCTCTGAGAGAGTTTCTCTCTTTGTCTGGCGTCTTGGGAAACCGTTTCTCTCACATCACGCTAAATCACGGTATTTTTTTATTTGAATTTTTCGATTAATATTTTTGAAAAATCCGCGATGCACTGAGGCCGCGAAACTTGAACCGCGAAGTAGTGAGAGTTTGCTGTATAAATGTAATGAATTATTAATATTATTAAGTACACTGTGTCACATTTGCGGTGTAGAAATAGCATGAAGAAAGTTCAAGATGTCTTTTAATGACAAAACTCAACATAACACGTACGGGAACAGACATGATCAAACAAAAGGGAACGAGGAACAGGTGAAAGAAATGATTAGAAGAACTGATTCGAATGTCAATGTGTTTCTTGAATGCAATGCAAGTCGCTTTGGATAAAAGCGTCTGCCAAATGCAGAAATGTAAATGTGGAGATGGTTAACAAGATGATTGACCGGCCACATGTGACTGCGATCAAAACAAAGCAGCACACGGTGAAACGGAGCGAACACAAACAGACTGTGACACTGTAAAGTGCAACCGGAAACCTATTTTTAAAGCATCATTGTTTGTAAAAACTTCATGACATGTTCTTCTCTTACAGTTCTGTGAATAATTGATGGCTATTCTGAAAGATAACATCTGAAACAAGTTTAAAAATAAACTTAGAGATTGTAAAATGACCAGTTTAATGTTTGATGGAATGATGAGAGAGCGATCATTCATTCTGCACATTGTAAAAGCCAAGAGGTTTGTGTTCGTAAAGCTCTCGATAAGATTACAGATTGACTAAACCCGACGTTTAAACTCATGTACGTTAGAAGATCTCACCTTTCCAAACAGCTTTCATAGTTGAATGTGGCTTTAAAGCCGTAGATGGCGAAGGTCACGATGCTGGCGAACACAGACGTGCCGCTGTTGATGAGCGACACGACAACCGCCTGCCGCTCAAAGTTGTTGTTGTGGTGGTTGTAACTGGCAAAAGCGATCAAAGAGCCGAAGCCCAAACCCAGAGAGAAGAAGATCTGCGTGGCAGCGTTGATCCACGTTTGAGGGTTTGCCAACTGCTCCAGCTAAACACACATGGTTTTAAAACACTCTCAACTACAACCCAACGCTCGAGATCAATGAAGAGCAGCCGACCAGCAGGGCTTTCTCACCTTGGGTGTGAACAGGTACTTCACTCCATTCCAGGCTCCATGAAGAGTGACTCCACGGATCAGATAGATGATCAGAACCACATATGGAAACGTAGCTGTGAAATACACAACCTGTGGAGGAAAGACAATGATACTAATTTGCCGACATACTGAAGAGCAGACGGCAAACAAGCATGGAAGAGAGGACAATGGTTTGGAACAAAATGATAGTACATAATGACAGTTTTACCTTAAACAAAAAACATTTTTTTAAACCCAAACCCTAACGTTTTAAATAATTTGTGTGAAATCTCAAAAAAAACAAAAAAAATACATACACATCACATGCTCTCGGTGGCCTTATAAACATGTTACGATGAAATTGTACAGTATACATAAAAATTTAAGGGTTAAATGTTAGGATTAGGTTAGGGTCAAGGGTTAAGGGTTAGGGTTACAAACCCCAAGCCTAACCTTAACCCTAACACAAACCTAACCCTTAACCCGAACTCAAACCTAACCATAACCCTTAACCCTTAAATCTAACCCTTAAGCCTAAGGTGTGTTATAGGTGTTAAAATTGTTTGCCTCATCCTGATTTCATTTTTTTTTTTTGGCATGTTTGTCCTTAAATGTTTCATATCATTAAACTAATTTAAATATTAGTCAAAGATAACAGTATTTTTTTGGGACAAAATACAGTTTTTAAATGAATACAACTTGTTTTACAGATGGATAGAAAAGCTGGTGGGTGAGCGGGCGGACGGACGGACGGACAGAGAGACAGATAGATAAAACTACCATGGATAGATGGATGGACAGACAGATATTTAAAGGGTTATTTGAAAAAGTTGTAAAAAATAATTTATTTACCCTCATGTCTTTCCAAACCCGCGTGAATGCTTTTTTTGCGTGAAAATGTACCACTTTATTTACAAAATATTAAACCCAGGCATGTGTTCACGCAACAGCGTCTTCTCTTACATCAACATACATGCGTCATGGTGCTCTCGGGATAGATGTTTGAGATTAATATTTTGTAAATACAAAGCACTCTATAAAGCGTCACTCCATAAAACAGAGGTTAATCCACTGGAGACACATTGGACTACTTTAATGACGTCTTTACTTCCTTTCTGGAGCTTGAGTGGTAGTAGAGTATCTGTCAATGCAGGGACAGAAGTCTCATAGCTTTCATTAAAAATATCTTCATTTGTGTGAAAGTTTGGAAAGACATGAGGGTAAATAATTAATGATTGAAAATTTTTTTTTGATGAAGGGTGAACTAACCCTTTAATCTTATATGAATTTAATCTTAAATTATTTCACCAGTTTAATAAATAAAATAAAAAGCATATGTATAGCTTTCATATGAAGTATCTCTCTGTTATGAGTTTTGACATGGTCACGTGTGTCAGAAACATGTTGAATGGTCTGATATGTGTGTGTGATGTTGACTGGTAAGTTGTGCCGTATGGTTTCATGTTGTGGCGTGTCTCATTATTACAATTGGACATATGTATAAAAAATAAAAAAGGTGTTGTGCAAGAACTCTCCTAACTGCATTGCTCATTCATTGGGTGATTATGGTTTGTGTGTGTGTTAATCGTGTTGTGGAAATGTCTACGGTTTAGTTTCGATCCGCCAATGCTTACGCGTGTAAAACACACGGGTCATTTCATAAGTATCAAACCAAAAGCATTTGCATCGTCGTCTGTGTTGAGTTGATCCAGGCAAAGATTCATACTAGAAGAAAATATTATGGAAGTCATTTTAAAATTGTAGTATGCTTCAACAAATTGAGTATGCTTCAACATGACATTATACAACATTTTCAATATGAATATTATGGTGTCAGGATGATTTTTTGTCTTTTACTAATACTTTTTTTTAACTGACACTTAAAACGTCCAGTTGAAAATGAAAGAGATGTTTCAACCATTTCCATCTTCTTTGACACAAATAAACAGGTAATGGAATGTTCTATCAAAGCGACACAAAGTACAGTCAGAAATGTTCCTGCTTTCATGTGTGTGTCCAAATATTTGTGATAAAAATCTGTGTGTATTTTTTTTTTAAGCCAATATATTTTGTCAGGTTGAGATTTGTCATTACGACACATTGTTTTAATGTAAAGTTCCACACTCTTAAAAACTTTCAAACATATTCTTTGCACAGGAACTATGTTTGCACAAAAGTACATTCAAGAGGTCAGTTTAATACGAAAAGTGTGTACAGCATTTAGGAAACGAGACAATTAGTTATAAAGAATATGTCATTCAGAAATCCTTCCTTCTGATCTTTAGTGGAAGTTTTCCACTATTCAATGACGTTGTTTACAATTAGTTTCTTTTATTCTCTCGCGCATTTTGTAAAGATTACTTTCTGAGTGTGGTGAATTATTGAAAACATGAAGAGGATTAAATGACAGTCTTTCTACATGAGAAACTAAAGTAAAACTGTGAGATTGTTTCAGGTCGTCTGTCTGTCTGTGTGTGTGTGTGTGTGTGTATGATGTGGATCACGAGACACGAAGCCCAGCAGGAAAAGTGAGTCTTTCTGTTTCCTACACAATAACTACATTTAAGTCTCTATTACACTTAAAGTCACACTCTACAAGTCGAGGATGTCAAAGCCGTAGATACGCTGTATTCTTTAAATCACACTTTCACTAAATAAACCACAGACGACAAGACTTTAAATAAGTGAAAGGTGTGTGTTTCTCCACCATCGACACAGATGCTTTAGAGCAGGGGTGCTCAATACGTCGATCGCGATCTACCAGTTGATCTCCAAGCTACTATTGGTAGATTGCATGATAAGGTGAGATGACATTGTCATGAACTGACGCTATACAAATAAAGTTGAGTTGTTTTGAATAAAAACTAGACGTCAGCGTATCAGCCATCCCGCCACTTGATTGATACACAGGACAGCCAGTCAGATGACATCTGATTTTTTTCCGTACAATCAGGTCACTGTGCTCAAACAAACAACGCCCCTGAGCGCTGCAAAGCTAACAAGCTAGTCGTTAGTTACATCCTAATTTTTCGCTCGGTTTTTTCCTCTTAAATATAAGATAGGGTATAAAAATGAGTGGGGGAGCTGGACCAAGTAAGAAGAAAAAAACGTATCACTTTCATACGGAATGGGAGGAGGACTTTCTTTTTCACGATGACATTTTCAAAGTGCGTCTGTCTCGTCTGCCAGTCTACCGTCGCAATACCAAAGAAGGGAAATGTGGAGCGGCATTTTCGGACTCTTCATGGAAAATACGACACTGAATTCCCACCGAAAAGCGAGCTGAGAAAGACAAAGCTGAAGGAGCTAAAATCCCAGTTGTTGGGACAGCAGTCATTTTTTTATGTATAATATACATATAATTATTATTATATTATATTATATATATATATATATATATATATATATATATATATATATATATATATATATATATATATAAATATATATATATATATATATATATTTCTCAATAAATATAATGGGTAGATCATTTTGACTTGGGCATTTCAAAAGTAGCTCCCATGCTGAAAAAGTGTGAGCACCCCTGCTTTAGATATTCATTTTTTAACTTTTTTTTATACATATGTCCAATTGTAATAATGAGACACGCCACAACATGAAACCATACGGCACAACTTACCTGGTTCATACCGGCCAGTCAACATCACACACATATATCAGACCATTCAACATGTTTCTGACACACGTGACCATGTCAAATCTGATGACAGAGAGTCATCAATCAATCAAAGTGACAGAACATCCATATTAATACTACTGTTTGACTTTGAGGACATTTCTGTTTCCTTCTGTGCGCTTGATAGTTTTGGTACAGTGTTGGTCACCAGACATTTAGTCTCACCACTCCGGTTGATTTGACCCCTCGGACGATGAACAGGTAGACTATGATCCAGGCCAGCAGGAGACAGAGCGCCTGGCCCATGTGAATGCCTCCGTTCTCATCGATGGAGGACGAGATGTTCAGCGTCTCGCGGTAGAAGAAGTACTGTGTGGGTGAAGCCACCTCGCACTCCTCCAGATACCCCGTCCGGTTACTGTTGACGGGACACTCGGCCCAGGGCAGCACTGACTGCAGACGCATTAACACATGAAGACATTTCTCATCCACTTCCTAAACTACAAGATCACATTCCTATGTGATGGAGTTCCAATTATTTTCATATATTAATTACAAGACACTAAGAAAACACTTTTTAACTTTATTCTTCAACACTGAATAGACTGGAATGATTGTTCAATTATTTAGCTGTTTTCTGCATAAGCCGGCAACAGAGTTTAGTTTGGGTCACACATCAAAAAGTGATTTTCTTCCTCTGTATTTCTATCTTGTGTTCCAGTTCAAATATATAAACATTCTTATGCACTGTAAAAGTGTTTTTATGAGAAACTGATCAGAATTCAGTGATTGTTTATGCTTAAAATTAGCATAAAGTGGGGTTAGAAAAATCAACTTGTTTCAAATAGAGGTTTCTTTTTCTGACCTATAAATCATAAATCATCACTTAAACCAGTGTTTCTCAATTATTTTCTGTCACGCCCCCCTAAAAAGAGTTAAACATTTCGCACGCCCCCCCATTTTGGAACTTCCGCCTTATTGTTTCCATGGCAACGCGTCATGCTTATCACGTGACATACCGAAGTCACAAAAAGCGCTGTATAATAGATAGATCCCATTTATTTAGTTTTTTCTTTTTTATTCAAAATAGTCACCAACTTGTTGAAACCTAAAAGAAATCTTATGTGGTTGAAAACACTGAACAGTTGTGATAAATGACAAGCTCCGAGCGCGTCTTTTTTTGGATCAGTGCCAGATATCGCATGAAAACACGTGTGAATTTAGCGGTTGATCGCGTGACACATATGAACACCGGTGTGATCGTACACGTCAAAGGATGAGGGGACGGTTATCTGAACTTCATATCTGCTGCTCGTGTTCAGTGCAAGAAAACCTACTCCCTGGCAAAAAAAAGCATGTACCCCAGAGTCACCCCCGGCATCGCCCCACTATTTGAGAACCACTGACTTAAACAAACGTTAATTTGCATCTCAAGTAAATCGGTTAAAAGGATTTTGATATTTGAAATGAGACAAAAATACTGAGGAAGAAAATCACTTTTTGCAGTTTATCCAATTAAATCTAGTCAATTTTGTTTTTTAATTGTCAATGAAAACTGGCCATTTTCAATTTTCAAATATGTTTGACTACATTGTGAGAAAACATTCAGAAATATACACGTTCACGTCATTTTATGTGCATTTTATTCACCATTACTAACATATTTGAATGGCTTGATGATGCTTTCATCTGTAAATAAAAGTGAAATAAAGCAATAACCCCTGTGAAGCCGGGATTTACAGTGAATTTTGAACAGCACAACATGGAGCCTAAAATTCAAAATTCACCGTAAAACACAGCTTTGCTTATTGCTTTAATAAAGCGGAGAGTCTCTGTTTGTAGAGTTATCTTTAAACGTGGCTCATCCAATCAGAATCAAGGACCGGACCGTTGTATAATCCACATTCATAGTTAGCTTTCCTCTAGTCGAGCTCAACCAGTAGAGCATAGCACTTGCAACGCCATGGTCATGGGTTCGATTCCCAGGGAAAGCAAGAACTGATTAGAATGTCAATGTGTTTCTTGAATGCAATGCAAGTCACTTTGTATAAAAGCGTCTGATAAATGCATAAATGTAAATTTAACCACGATTAAATCCATTCTGCAGGGTTCTCCCCAAAATCAGAACAAAAAATGTTTCAACCATCAATCTTCCTCACCTCTAAATATAATCAAACATCTCAGCATTGGGATAGAAACATCTGCATGTATATTTCAGTAAACTAACCTGAAATGAATGGAAGAGATACCAGAAGCTCCAGGCGTTGATGACGTTGTAGTACAGACACAAGTACATGGAGGTCACCACACTGGCAATGCCTATAATACGCACGTTCAAGTGAAGATGATAAAGGATGATATCAGATCATTTGACGGCATTAAAAGTCTTGTGAATGAAGTAGAACTGACCCACTCCACCCAGATACGGGCTGATGGCGGTCCACGCTCCGATGCTGCCCAGACGCATCTTCTGACCGATGGCCAGCTCCATGCAGAACAGAGGAATCCCCTCCAGCACCAGCATCAGCAGATACGGGATCAGAAACCCACCTGGACAAATACAAACACACGTTCTGAGAAACACATAAAATGGACGTTGCGATCGTCTTTCTTGTCCCGCCAGTAAATACATCATCTGAGAAGAGATGTTCGTTGCAAGAGGGAGGGGAAGTTACTTCAATTAAAGTTTTGATTAAAGGCTCCTGAATTTAAAAAATATTAATCTGCGCAGATAAATCATTTATAATAAATGCTGCAATATTCCATAAAAAAACAAGAACTTCCAATTTTGATTTTATGGTGACTTGAACCAGAGGCCTTGTTTGTGCTTCTAGATTCTGTCTTCGTGAACATATTTCATCATTTTATATGCAGAAACACTTTTGTCTGCACATATGCTTTGTGTGGCTTTATGACGACGGACTAAAACTCAACCAACTAAAATTAAAACCATAAAAATATTTCATTTTATATTTGTATATATATATATATATAGATATATATATTTTTTTTTCTTAAATCAGCATCTCTACAAATATGGAAGACATTCCATTCCAATGTCTGTTGAATTCCAACACAGGCACACCTCAATCTACTGAATGAGGTGCTGATTAGGTGATTACCTGAACCACATCTTATTTAGTAAGGAAAAGTATAAAAAAACACTTCTGTGGTCATCACTATTCTCTTGCAGTAGGACCAGCTGGAAGGCAAAAACAGTGATAGTAATACCTCAAAAGTAATTGGAATAAAAAAATAACTCTTGACCATGGCAAAAAAATTCAAAAGGAAAGTTTTGAGTGAGGAAAAGAAGGGTTCGATTCTGGCTTTACTGGGAGAGGGATACAGTGAGCGTCCGGTTGCATCCATCCTTAAAATTTCAAAGAAGGTGGTTCATAAGAACAAGGTCAAGCAGCAGACATTGGGGACAACAAAGTTACAGACTGGCAGAGGTCGAAAACGACTCTCCACCAACCGGAATGACGGGCAACTCATTCGAATGTCACTCAACAACCGTAGGATGACATCAAGTGACTTACAAAAAGAATGGCATAAGGCAGCCGGGGAGAAGTGCATGGTGAAGACTGTTGGAAACGGCTCCTAGGGGCAGGGCTGAAGTCGTGCAAAGCTAGAAAAAAGCTCTTCATCAATGAGAAGCAGAGAAGAGCCAGGCTGAGGTTTGCAAGAGACCATAAGGATTGGACTGTGGAGGACTGGCGTAAGGTCATCTTCTCTGATGAGTCCAATTTTCTGCGTTGTCCAACACCTGGTCATCTAATGGTTAGACGGAGGCCTGGAGAGCCTACAAGCCACAGTGTCTCACACCCACTGTGAAATTTGGTGGAGGATCGGTGATGATCTGGGGGTGTTTCAGCAAGGCTGGAATCGGGCAGATTTGACTTTGTGAAGGATGCATGAATCAAACCACGCACAAGGTTGTCCTGGAAGAAAACTTGCTTCCTTCTGCTCTGACAATGTTCCCCAACTCTGAGGACTGGTGTTTCCAGCAGGACAATGCTCCATGCCACACAGCCAGGCCAATCAAGATGTGGATGGAGGACCACCAGATCAAGACCCTGTCATGGCCAGCCCAATCTCCAGACCTGAACCCCATTGAAAACCTCTGGAATGTGATCAAGAGGAAGATGGAAGGTCACAAGCCATCAAACAAATCCGAGCTGCGTGAATTTTTGCACCAGGAGTGGCATAAAGTCACCCAACATCAATGTGAAAGACTGGCAGAGAGCATGCCAAGACGCATGAAACCTGTGATTCAAAATCAGGGTTATTCCACCAAATATTGATTTCTGAACTCTTCCTAAGTTAAGACACTAGTATTGTGTTGTTTAAAAAATAAATGTGAACTTATTTTCTTTCCATTTTTCGAGGTCTGACTACACTGCATCTTTTGTGTTATTTTGACCAGTTGTTGCTTTTTGGCAAATAAATGTTCTAAATTACAATATTTTTATTTGGAATTTAGGAAAAATGTTGCCCGTAGTTTATAGAATAAAACAAAAATGTTAATTTTACCCAAATACATACCTATAAATAGTAAAACCAGAAAAATGTATAGTTTTGCAGTGGTCTCTTAATTTTTTCCCAGAGCTGTATATAAACTTTAATTGCCAAGGCAAAATTTCTCATGTTCATTTACGTTAAGTTGAAGTACTAAAATTAACGAAACAACTAAGAAATAAAAAAATTAAACTAAAATACAATAAAAAAAACTTATAAAAAGGAAAAAATACAACAAAATTATTAAAAATTCAACAAAAATTTGAAATTAAAACAAATCAAAAATAAGAAAATAAAATCGAATTCAAAATATTAAAGTCGGATTTCATGCATTTTGATCAGACAATTTCAATGACTTTTCTGTGACTTTTTCAACTATTTCTAATTATTGCAGATCTTTTACAAAACAATTATAGAGATTTAAAAAGTGCATGCAAGGAATTTATGGATATAGAAAAAAGTCTGTTATTATTCATGAACTCACCATTTTGAGATTACTTTCATGACATGCAAATACTAGATGCATTTATATCATGCGTGCAGTGATTAACAAGAACATTTCATTTACTGAATGCCATGTTATATTAGGGTACATTCCATGTTATTTGTGTACAGTGTAAATATGAAACGGCACTTTGAGGGTTGAGCACCTCTAACTCGCTCTAATCCTCAGAGGAAAACAGGATTACTCTGGATAATGAGGGAATTTTGGAATATTTGACAGCATCATGCAAATCAACAGCGACTGACTGCGCATAACATTCCCTCCTTTACGTTTGTACTTTGATCACATCGCTAAACGGCGAACAAAAGATTTGTGAATTGTTATTCAGGTGAAGCTCCTCACAGACGCACTGAATGCATAACCAGAGACGTTTAGCAGACGAATGAAAGCGAGGAGAAATGCTAATCAGTTTTCTCAGCAAAGTAAAGAAGAAATCTCCGCTTCCACACTAAATCTGACCGTAGAACGACTGATATGTGCTGAGAATCTGGATGAGATGCTCAATGAAGTTTACGGACTATAAAACGCTTTGATGACAAGAACACTGACTTTCTGTACAAACGAGTGCATATCTCACACTGTTATTTGAGTTCAGTCCAGAGGCGTTTCGCTTTGCCTTGCTTCTTCACTTTTACACTTGGAGAGTCAGTAAACAAGAGAGAACTACTAAAACACTTGCTTCACTAATCTAACACTCATCTTACTGCAATTTCAAAAGACCTGCATGTTCACACACACACACACACACACACACACACACACACACACACACACACACACACACACACACACACACACACGATGGGTTTTCACATTTTATGGGGACTTTCCATAGACAATGATATTTATACTGTACAAACTGTATATTCTGTCTGCTTAAAATAACCAAAGACAACTTTCTGCCTTTACATTTCCATAAAACATCACAGTATGATTATAAGATTATTGATTATATATGATTATACTATTTCCTCATGTGAAGCAAACTCACACACACGCATGCATGCATGCGCGCACACACATGCACGCACACACACACACACACACACACACACACACACACACACACACACACACACACACACACACACGCACATGCAAGCACGCACACACACATGTACATGCAAGCACGCACGCACACACACACACACATGCACATGCAAGCACGCACACACACATGCACATGTAAGCACACACACACACACATGCACATGTAAGCACACACACACGCATACATGCGCACACACACACACACAAACATGCATGCGCGCACACACACACGAACATGCATGCGCGCACACACACACACACACACACACACACACAATGTAAAAAAAAATCATTATGGTTTAAGATTGAATAACTTATAATAATGACACTAAAATTAGAAAAATCTAAGTAATTGCTGTCTATTAATAATAATAAAGTAACAGCTATAGAGTAAAAATAAAATATTGGCATTTTGTTTCTGTAATGAACTATTTCTAAATGATCTGCTAATACAAACTTTTATTAATGCAATATATTCAGCTTGATTTAATCCTATTAAATACAAATGCATCAAAGGACAAAGATAAGGACTATAGTGCAAAATACATAATTATCCTAGCAAAATTCTTTATACACAAAGCTAAATTTAATTTATGAAGTAACTTTTTTTCTTTTCTTTTTTTTGCTAGAGCTTAAGAAAAAAAGAAGAAGATTAATTTGTTGAGAATTTTTGGAAATTATTCCAAATTATTTAGGATATTTTATCCTGTTATTGTTAACAAGGTTTCTACACTGCAAGCATGAGGAGAAAAGGCACAACTAATCATCTTACCTCCTCCATGCATTTGGCAGAGATACGGAAAACGCCAGACATTCCCAAGTCCCACTGCATAAGACACACACGCCAGGACAAACTGCATGGGACTGTCCCAGGACGGACGGGCTTCCTTGCTCATGATGATGATGAGAATGTCCTTCAACACTATCAACTAAAGCACAGGAGGAGATCCGTCACACTGCTCTCTGCAAACAGACAAATCTCCAGTGAACAACAGAGTCTGGGAATATAATATCAAAGTCCAGTGCGTAAATGCAAAGTTGAACTTTAGTGTGCAGTGGGAGTTTTCTAATGAAGCTGGAGGAGGGACGGAGAGTTTAACTGGCTGATGCATTTACGTAATTCAGGTGGATGTTTGATGGTGGAGTGTTATCTCCTCACACACTCATTATCACCTCTGATATTTCTATATTCATGATAGAAAGATCATTGTCTCCAATGGGCTTGTTGTTTTATTCTGTGACACTTTGGTAAAAATGTACAATTAAAATAAATCAGTGTTATTAAGTGAATGTTTTTAAATAAAACGTACAAATTGCAAAAAGTTTTTTTTTTAAAATAATTTCAGTCAAATAAAATTTTAAAGCTTAAAAAAACCCCTAAATAAAACGCTTAACTTTGAAAAAATATATTTAGGTTCATTCTGTGCCGTTTTTGCACACATAAAAACTAATAATTTTTTTTAATTAAAAACAAATCATAATGCGCACATTTTGCAAAACTCCTTTTTAGATTATGTTCTATTTTTGCAAAAAATTTAAAATAAAATGAATACGTATCTTTAAATGAAAAATAAAAACAAATCACAATAAAACATACAACTGGGGGGGAAAATGGATTTTAGATTGTTCCATTTTGAAAAAATGTCAAATAAATAATTTTTAATAAAAACAAATCAAAATGAACTTTGCTTTTGGTTTATTCTGTGCCATTTTTGCACACAAAAACAAATAAATAATTTTAATTAAAAACAAATCAAAACATGTATCTTTTGCAAAACTCCTTTTTAGATTGTGTTCTATTTTTGTAAAAAATTAAATATCCTTAAATAAAAACAAATTACAATAAAACACATACAACTGGGGAGGGGAAATGCATTTTAGATTGTTCCATCTTTGAATTTTGTTTAAATAAATAACTTAAAATAAAAACAAATCAAAATAAAACACCATGTAAAGTAAAAACTAATAAATAATTTTAATAACGCAAATCTCCATTTCAGATTATGTTCTATTTTGGTAAAAATGTAAAATAAAATGAATAAATAATTTAAAATAAAAGCAAATCAAAATAAAACACTTTGCTTTTGGTTTATTCCGTTGAATAATTTTAATAATGCAAAACTTTTATTTAATATGCATAAATTATTTAATAATTTTAAATAAAAACAAATCAAAAATAAACTTTGCAAAAATGCAACAGAATGCAGCTTGACCTCTCTTAACCTTGACTCACTGTCTTCAGAAATTCAAAATGTGTATTGCATGTGATCAAAAGGCCTGTTGGAGAGCAAGCAGATCAAGCGTTGTGGCAACAGCATATCATTAGTGATATGGACATGCTGACACGTTATGAACTTCAGTTAACCGTCCAACATCTGCAGGATGTCCTCACTAACCTTCATTCATTTACATATTTCCCAGCATCCTCTGCTCTGAGTCAGTATTGTGTGGACACAAGCCTCAAATCAGCGTCTCTCTCTGGATAAATAAACACCCAAGTGTCACGACCCCATGAGAATGGCAAAGGTCATGAAGGTCAAACACGCCTCAAACTTCATTACTTCGAACGCAAGCACCGGGAAACATGGGCGTGAATCATGCATGGATATATTAAGCTCAACACTTGACAAGTGGCCTTTTGTGCCTTTATGCACAAAAAAGGTTTACACAACCTGCGTCTGCAGTGAGCATTATGGATCTGATATGAATATGCATCACTAATTTGTATCATATACATGAGATGTATGAATAAGGCGTTCATT
Source organism: Rhodeus uyekii (assembly GCA_037043235.1). Lineage (NCBI taxonomy): Eukaryota > Metazoa > Chordata > Actinopteri > Cypriniformes > Acheilognathidae > Rhodeus > Rhodeus uyekii. The sequence goes on along the minus strand of JAWRVZ010000176.1, from coordinate 833,013 downwards.
TTTAAACATGCACAACGTTTGCGGATGCAGCTTCATGCAAAACCAATTGTTTCTGGTTACTAATGACATCAGGGATTCCCACACTGGGGGTTGTGAGCTGCTGAGAAGCTAACATTCGAATAATTAAAACTTAAATAGTTTTTAAAAGTGTTTGATAACTGGGGGGGGGGGGTTACTGAGATAAAGCGAGCAGCAACAAAGGGGGACATTTCCCCCAGTGCAAAGGAAGCGTCCAGTGACAGGTGCGTCCCATCTGCACACGTCTCCTCACGCTGGAGAGTCACACAATGTGACCGACTCTTCCTTCACTGGAGGATCGCTGCAGGCGACACAGCTGTAGAACTGCATGCTGACTTGTTTTCCCACATGCATCCCACTGGTAGGACACCCAAACGCATCCATCTGCCCCAGGAGTGACCCTCCGAAGCGCAGGTTTATTTAATGTCTCAGCAGCCTCGCTGCTCAAGCCTCTCTGCCCCGCAGCGATGACGCGCTAATAGTTCTGGAACAGAGCAGACTCTTTTTGGTTGGAGGATCCAGCGTAAAGCCTCTCAACAGGAGGCGCGCAAACATCTCCACACTAAACAAGTACAGGATGTACAGGAACACAGACGCTTGCCCGGGTTATGCAGGTGGAAGTGATCGGAAACTGGATTTATACATCGTTCATGGAATTTTTAAATGTTAGTAGTTGTTTCAGAACATTCCGAGAACATTTGAAAGTAACATTCCATAATGTTTCCTACTGAAAAAGAAGTGTGCTTAACTGTATTTAATGTGTACTTTCATAGAAAATCTTAAAAATGTACTTTTTAAACAGTGTACTTGCAGATAATATCATTAAAAGCCACTTAAGTTTACCTAAAGAGATACGCTGTCATGAATATACTTAACACTTTATAATAATGTCTAAATAAGTTTTACTTAAACACACTTTAAATCATTATGTTTTTAGTGCTTTAAAGAAGCACAATCATTTTGAACCCATATGTAACATGTAACTCATGTTAAAGGTGTTGTCTAAAAATATATTTGCTAATGAATTTTAACTGCGTTTAGTGTGTGATAGCCCTGTATACAAAGTGCATTAATGCACTTGAAATGCATTTATCTTACACTTCAATATTGTATGATTTTGAGAGCAATATTTCCACACTGATTGTCTTTTACACAGTTATTATAAAGTTTGAACCCCAACAATATTAAGAATCACGTTACCATTTTACCATGTTTTTTAATGGGTTAAATCTTTTAATTAATTAATTAATTATTTTTTCTTGTGCAGTATATGTGCACCATTGGTCAAAAGTTTACGTACACCTTGCGCAATAAATCGATTCATCAGCACTTGCAATTTTTTATGATCCCTTTTATTGCTATAATTATTAACAGATACTGCAAGGTATATATTAACTTTGGACCACACTTTTCATTTAATCGAGCCAAATATAATAATGTTTATAAAAGTTCTGTTCTTTTTTTCCTTCATTCCTGACTCTTTGGAAGATTCACATTCACTGAGAGACGGTGTGCAGCTTTATGGACATGTGAAGTTTTGTACTGATGGAGAGCTTCTGCATTGTGGACATTGACATAAACTACTGAAATGTTGGTGACGAGCAATTTTGGTTTTCATATTTTTGCTCCTTTGATGTTCTTCAGTTTGACATGGTTAACATGCACTTAAGGTTAGAAGAAAGCTTCGGTACGGTTTAATATTTGCGCTGCGTAAGGTTTGAGAGCTTACAAGTCACAACATTGGGTAACACCTTTATCATAAAGTCTTACCCAACAAGATCTATTAATGAATATGTTATCTATATAGGAGTAATAATCTTTGTTAACGGTAGATAAAAATAGTTTCTTACAGTTAATAAAAATATAGTCATTGTTCATTATAGTTCAGAGCGCATTAACTAATGCTGAATACAACTTTTGATTTTAATAATGTATCGATGATTGATGAATGCTTTTGAAGTAAAGGAGAGAGAGAGAGACAGGGGGGAGAGCGAGAGGGGGGGGGGGAGAGACAGATGGGAAGAGAGAGAGAGACAGAGGAGGGGGAGACCGAGCAAGAGAAAGTGAAAGGGAGAGAGAGAGAGAGAGAGAGAGAGAGAGAGAGATGGAAAGATAGAGAGAGCAAGAAAGAAAGAGAGAGAAATAAAGGGAGAGAGACAGAAAAAAGAGAGAGAGAGGGGGGAGAGAGAGACAGGTGGGAAGAGAGAGAGAGAGTGGAGAGAGGGAGAGCGCGAGAGAGAAAGAGAGAGAGGGGGGGGGACAGAGGAGGGGGAGAGAGAGTGAGAGAGACAGGGGTGAATAGAGAAAGAGAGAGAGGGAGAAAGAAAGAGAGATAAAGGGAGAGAGAGGGGGAGACTGATACAGGTGGGAAGAAAGAGAGAGAGGGAGAAAAGAGAGAAAGACAGAGGAGGGGGAGAGAGAGTGAGAGAGAGAGAGTGAGAGAGAGAGACAGGGGGAAGAGAGAGAGGGAGAGAGAGAGAGAGGGAGAGTGAGAGAGAGAGAGAGAGAGAGAGGGAAAGAGAGAGAGAGAGTGAGAGTGAGAGAGAGAGAGAGACACCAGGCAGAGCACCGGAGAGACAGCGCGCGAGCAAAACGACAGGGACAGCAGATGACATGATAATCAGGTGCGTGAGATGATGGCTGCTGCAGTGATCAATGACCACGCCCCCACACACACACAATGAATTCATGAACCCGTACAGTTACTGCTTAGAGGTAATGTACGTGTATATTTCTCTACGTGAACAATAGCGATCAGAATTAATGTTTATAACAGGAGGTAAAACCTCTGTAAATCACTTATAAAAGTATCACTGTGGTGAATGATGAACCAAACCACACGATGCTGAGAGAATGAATGAGTGAAGGGGTGATAAAGGGGTTGGAACCACGTGACTGTTATGAGAGGCTGTATTTAGGATATTTCTAGTAAAAATGCGCGCGACCATGCTGAGCGTTAGGACTTTTTCCACACAAAAAATGCACGTGGGGGAGGGAAAATGTTTCTTGTACACCGATTCGACCCTCCATGCTCGTACACCGAATTGCTCGTATACCCAGTCGCTCGTAAACCGAGGTATTACTGTACTGGGTAATGAGGAAATTAGTATTTTTTTATCACTTAGATTTGATGCTTGAACTATAAATAAGTCAAGTTGTTTAAAGTGTACTTTGTAATGTATTTTAATGTGTATTTATTTAAAAGAAAAAACTCATTTTTTAAATACTTGTACTTATACATTTGAAATAGAATTAAAATATACTAAATTGCAACTTCAAAACTAGAAAAATCAAAATCAAAAATGTATTAAATTACATAATAGGGTAAATATAACTGGGTATAATATAATAGGGTAAATATAACTGACATTATTGTGTATCTTAGTTCACACCAATGTCTTGCCAGTACATTCAGAGGTACACGTTTACCTTATTTCAAAAACAATAGAAATATGAAAGTACATTTAAAAAAAGTATATGTCCCACTTAAGAGGAGGAAAAAAAAAGAAAAAAAAAATCACCCATAAGTTTAACTTCGTTTTAATATAAATTGAAACTACAACACATTTTAATTCAGTTAAAAATAATATGCATTTAGGTTTTTGAAAACATTACATTTATTCCATATTTAAGTGTATTGTTAAAGTGTATTTTAGCAATTCACATGAATTGCTTGTAAGTACATTGAGCAATTTCACCATACTTGAAGCAATTATTAAAGCACATATAAAGTTAACTTATAAATTATGATTATAAAGTTAACGTATATCAACTAATTGCATCTAATATTTAAATCAATCAATTACAAACAATACGCTATTCATTTAGGTGTTCAAAATCTCTTTCACACTTGAAGGCAGGGCCGGCATGAAATGCCACGCATGAATGATGCTTCACAAGAGACAGACCTCATGTCTCAAAGCAGATAACATTACAATAACGAGCTTACAGAGCTCTTGCGTGTAGCATCCGACTGCTGCAGATTCATTTAACCGTTGATAGCGTTGATACAGAAAGCGCACATCCGAGTCTGAGAGAGTGAACGGCTCCGGGTAGAACGTCACAGATTCCACCTCGTAATTACGGGACATAAGCTGGTTGTTTTAGTTCAGGAGGAATTGTAAAATTGCTCGTTTGCGCTGCTCGGTGACTGACGTCTGTCTACAGCTCTGTGTAGGAACGCACTGGTGACGTGTGATGTCTGCAGGTGCACAGAGGTATGAAATACATATTTTAATATGCAAGACATCATAGCATTGCATTCGGACGAACATTTAGACCACTGCTATTAATGATTGCTATCAGAATGTGAAGAAAGTTTCAACCAGTATAACAATAAGTGATTATGAACTAAATTCCCTATCCTACCTTTATGTGTGTTATTTTGAAGTACACTCACCTAAAGGATAATTAGGAACAACTGTTCATTTTCTCATTAATGCAATTATCTATAATGCAATAAAGCTGACTTTGACTTTGACTTATCTAATCAACCAATCACAGTTGCAGTTGCTTCAATGCATTTAGGGGTTGGTCCTGGTCAAGACAATCTCCTGAACTCCAAACTGAATGTCGGAATGGGAAAGAAAGGTGATTGAAGTTTGAGCGTGGCATAGTTGTTGCTGCCAGACGGGCCGGTCTGAGTATTTCACAATCTGCTCAGTTACTGGGATTTTCACGCACAACCATTTCTAGGGTTTACAAAGAATGGTGTGAAAAGGGAAAAACATCCAGTATGCGGCAGTCCTGTGGGAGAAAATGCCTTGTTGATGCTAGAGGTCAGAGGAGAACGAGCCGACTGATTCAAGCTGATAGAAGAGCAACTTTGACTGAAATAACCACTAAGACACCACTGGGTGCCACTCATCTCCACTACAAATAGGAAAAAGAGGCTACAATTTGCACGAGTTCACCAAAATTGGACAGTTGAAGACTGGAAAAATGTTTCCTGGTCTGATGAGTCTCGATTTCTGTTGAGACATTCAGATGGTAGAGTCAGAATTTGGCGTAAACAGAATGAGAACATGGATCCATCATGCCTTGTTACCACCGTGCAGGCTGGTGGTGGTGGTGTAATGGTGTGGGGATGTTTTCTTGGCACACTTTAGGCCCCTTAGTGCCAACTGGGCATCTTTTAAATGCCACGGCCTACCTGAGCATTGTTTCTGACAACATTTCTAAAGAATGCTTTCTACAGCTTGTTGAATGAATGCAATGTATAATTAAGGCAGTTCTGAAGGCGAAAGGGAGTCAAACACAGTATTAGTGTGTTCCTAATAATCCTTTAGGTGAGTGTATATTGTTTGCAGAAGCACACTATAAAAGTATACAAAAGTGAACATTTTTTGCAAAATTATCAATTCATTTAGTCAAATTGAGTGACTGTTGTCCTTTAAAGTGCTCTATGAATAAACTAAAGCCACTCTTTCAACTTTCAATGTTGATTTATTTTATATTTTTGCAATTGTTTGTCTAACACTGCCATCTACAGGCATTGCATCTCAGTCTGTGTATGTGCACATCAGTAAAGCTTTGAAGTCTTTATCTTATTTCCAGAGATTATTTGGCAAAGATACAAATATTCAGGCAAATATTAACTAGTCCAAAAAACAAAATGTTTAAAAAAAACAATGTTTTGTTTTTAAGGAACATCAAGTTTACTATGTAGATACTATGTATCTACATTCTCATTTATGATTTTTTTATTTATTAAAAATCTTTCTGAATGTCAAAAGCTCTCTGAAGCTCCTTTGGGGACTCATTATTTGTCTATGTGTACATCAAGTTGATACAAATGGGTCACGTGTACAATGACTCAACAAAAAAGCATTTTACCCCTGCGGGGGCTGATGAGACCAAAAGGGGAGGGAAGGGAACCTCCCCTCGTCCAAATGTCCCGCTCCAGCTATATCTCCATCGACAAAGAACCAGCTCAACCCTGAAACAAACACCATGTCCTCCTGTAAAAACCTCCTCATCAGCCTCATGCTGCTCGCTGCGGGATTCAACCTTTGGTGTTCAGCAGGTGGGTGATCAAAAGCTCGTGAACTTTCAGAGATGTGATATCTGCTCTATCACTGCTTTATGTCAGTTTTTCATTACTTCATCTGGGTTAATCTTGTTTGATCAAACTATGTGGGTGGATTGGATTGAGTATTGAGGATCTAGAACAACAAACCTAAACTGAGGGAGTCTTAAAAAATTGTCCATTCTTATATTATTTAAATTCAAACACCACGACAGCAACTTTGCACATTTATGTGTTAAAACACTAGTGGATGAGATAATGATCAAGATTAATGCTGCTTAATCACACAGTTTTATTATTTGAGCTAAATTATTTAGGATGTTACTTGTGTAATCAGCTAAAATGCCAGTTTTCTTGGTTTCTAAGGGTTGAATTTAGACCTAAGCAGGTTATTCCTGCTACTTCCACTAGATGGACAGTTGGGAAAGTTCTTGCTTACAGCCGTTAGTGTCAGATGAATGCAGTGGTAAGCGGCACAATGGATTTGCATGACAATTGAGTGAAGCTGAAAGCTCCTGTAACAGGTGTTTTCCATCTTTGTCACGCCATTCGCTGTGCCTCTGAACCCAGCTGACTGTGATTCCTCTTCCATTTTCTCACCCTGTCCCTCCTCTTCCTCATCCTCCCAGTCCCTCAGCCCAAAGCCTCAAACATGGACATCAGCACTGATCACAAGAATGGATCCACCTTCCTGTATTTTGCCTACGGTAGCAACCTGCTGAAAGAGCGGCTGCAGCTGAAGAATCCATCAGCAACCATTCACTGTGTGGCCAAACTGAAGGTATCTACATTTCTATCTATCTATGATCGATACGATACCATCTATTTAATGAACAATCAGGTGCCCTGTTTACACCTAGTATTAAGAATTGATCACAGGTGCTATATTACAGGGTTAAATGGTGTAGAAAACGTTTTTAACTCGTCCACTTTTGAACATTTGACCAGATTGATTTTGTAGAGTAAACTCTCATGTGGTCAAATGCATTCGAACAGCCCCTAAAAGACCCCCTACTCTCTGTCTACTGACCTGATGAGTAAACATTATGGGAAGACGGGATTTAAACTGTTGGCTGGAGACCCAAGTTTGGTTTGAAGATGAAATGCATACCAAGCAAAATGTTCTCTCTCCATTCCTGATTTCTGACTCCCACTCACAGCGTTCGGCTGGTCTTGTGGCTGTCAGAGCAGAAACGAAAGCTGATGCCCTCCGTATGTTTTTCCGTTGTCTCTGTGTGCGTTCATATGTACATTGCGCACCCTAGAAGAAATCAGCACAGAAGTGGTTTAAAGTGGATAAAAGAGACACACACACACACAAAAAAACACCAGGTGTAACCCGACCAAAACACATCTTAATGTCAGGTATATACAGGGACAGTCTATCTATTCCACTGACCTATATACAAAATTATGTCATTTATGTAGATCAGAGAATATGTCTATCTTTAGTAACTACTTATCAACTTCTCTAGGACTATAAACTGGTCTTTGGCAACCACAAAGGGTTCGCGAGTCAGCGCTGGCGTGGAGGTGTTGCGACCATCGAGCACAGCCCAGGTGATGAGGTGTGGGGCGTCGTGTGGAGGATGAACATGACGGACCTTGAGTCCTTGGACAGGTAGACCCACACTTACAAAAACAAAGGAGAAATCATTATGTAAAAATGTTGCTTATACCTAATTAGTAGTAGTAAGTGAATGATGGAGATCCTCATATGTGCTGAATGCTCTTCTACAGTCAGGAGAATGTGAAAATGGGGACTTACAGTCCAATGGAGGTGTTCGTGTCCACCAGTGACCAGGATATCAACTGTCGGACATACATCATGAACAGCTGTGTGTATGCGCCACCTTCACCACAGTATCTAAAGGTACAGTCTCCAGCTTCCTGTGTGAGTTACAACAAATATGAGGCTTTTATCAGGACTTTAGTTTTGCTCAGTGGTTCTCAACCAGGGGTCCGGGGCCGGCCCACTAGGGGGCCTCAGCAAACATCAAGATGACAACATTAAAGTTAAATGACGGCATTTAAAATACGCCAAACCAACTACAAATAAAGATATTTCTTATTTTAAATTACTTTCTCAACAACGGTCCTTTCCCTTTCAATGTCCAGGATTTTCACACTGTAGAAAATAAGGAAACATAACTTTAAAATGTGTGATATCTAGTAAAAGCCATGGTAAGTAATAAAATCTTATCAAAGTAACTGTATTAAATCCGTGATCCAATGTTTCAGTCCAACCAATGGACATTCACTTATGATAAACTAACTGCATAAATTGAAGGGATAGTTTACCCAAAAAATAAACTTTCTCTCATCATTTACTCACTCTCTTAATTTCAACTTGTGAATTGGATTCACTGGATCATTGAAAGATCAGAAAAAGTCTGAACTGAGAGGGATTTAAATAATAAATGAATTAAGCGGATTCTGTTTTACATACATACATATATATTCATATTGTGTACAATAAAAAACAACAACAGAAACATGTGCTTCTCTAAACAGAGCAATCTGATATCATTCTTCAAAACAGAATGAGTTTGTTATGTGTGCTGCTGGCAAAAGGACAATGTTGTGGTGTTTTTTTCTGGCGTTTACCCCGGCTCGCTTTGTAAGTATAAGACAATAGAGCACCGCCAGCAACTGGGTCAGTGATGCTGCCCTTCACAACAAAGAACACATTAAACCGAAGCATCGGGAATATCTGCACTATCATTTTTATACAAGCGTCTCTGCCAAAAAACAACTTTTCAATATTTATCCATGCCACTTTTAGTAGACAAATTAGGCAACCAGAACATGTGCTTGTGGCTTTATAAATAGATCTCTGCTGTCCTGAGCATTTAAAGCCTCTTTGTGGAAACATTGTTCTTGTTACATGCACATAAAACAATTTGTATTGTAAAACATGTAAAGAAACTAAAATGAAACAAAAGAGAAAATCATCATATGTTGATGAAATTATGGTGAATTTTAAAATGTTGCAAATCATGGTGACTTACGTTGATTTACATTTCAATTACAATTTACACTATAATTCAAAAGTTTGGGGTCAGTAAGGTTTTTTTTGTTATTAATTTGTTATTTTTATACTGTTCTTATGGACTTCCTGTTTTTCAAAAAATCTTTGGAAAAAGTGCCAAAATATTTCAACATTAATAATAATCATAAATGTTTAGAATGATTTGTGAAGGATCATGTGACGCTGAAGACTGGAGTGATGATGCTGAAAATACAGCTTTGTTAAGCATAAGAGACCTTAACCAACCCAAAACTTTTGAATGATGGTGTACATTAAATTGATGCACTTTTATTCAAAGTGACTTACAGAAGAAGTATAAAAGCAACTCAAAGGTAAAAGTAAAAATATAAGAAATTTGGACACAAAAACGGTAACCTGTTAGCTTTCCATGACGTCTCCTCCTTTTCTAAATGGCCAGAATGAACTTCTGTGTTGCAGGTTATTGTGATGGGCGCGGAGCAGAACGGCCTCCCAGAAGACTATCAGGAGAAACTCAGGTCTGTCGAAACCAACAAATACGAGGGGCGTCTGTCTGTGATGGAAGAACTGGAGGAAACTTTGAAAAAATCCAAAGAAAGGACACAAGATTATATCTGATGATTTGCCCTTGTAAACAGTGTCTACGTGCATCCTTATCTGTAGTCTATAGAATGTACACCACATCAAAATGCTAAAAGACAGGCTAGTTATGTTTTTTATGCAGAACAAGAAAATGTGCAGTACTTGTAGTAGATGGTAGTAAATAAATTAAATTCCATAAAGCATTTTCTTGCCAGCATTAATTGTGTCGTGTTTTACTTGTTATTTTCACTGCAGATTGTCATGCCAAAATCAAAAAACAAATCGTATTTTATGGATAGGCATGGGATTTGAAGAACATTCTTAACAACTCATAACTCTCTTCTGACTCTGACTTTTTTTTCAATAGTGGTTGAAACTTGTTACCACAGAGTATTTTTGCAAGAATATATCCATAACATTTAACAATTTAGTAAAACTTCCCAGCTAACAGGGAATATTCTCAGAACTTTAGGTAATGTTGCGGCAAGGTTGTCTCAAAGTTCTGAATGAACGCTCTTCCAGTATCATTCATTCAAGGTTATCTGGTTTTTAATAATGTCCTCAAAATGTCAGCACAACAACATAATTTACCAGTTTGGTTTTTACCTTAAACGCCCAGTTGTTAACCTAATGTTTTTATTTTACTTTTATGTTAAGCCTTCAAGAATGTTCATGTTCTAGAACATTGTTTAGAATGTTTAGATGACATTTAAATGTCACGTTTAACGTTCCCACAGTGATAAAATGGAACGTTCCATTGGAATGCATTGGAACCATTTTGAATTTACCAGAAATAATAGTTTTTAAAACATGTATGCATGCAAGTCTTAACGTTTTGAACGATCGACATTCAGAAATAACGTTTTTATAACTTAATTGGTTAGCAAACGCTCTTAAGACCATGTTTTTGTTGGCTGGGTAAAAAAATAAAAAATAGCAACAGCAAATATATGAGTTATGACTGACTGAATAGTTGTTTTATTTCTCCGACCTCGCTTCACAAATAGTGTTCACAACAGCGGAAACGAGCAGATTCAGGGTGGTTTTCACCAACCCGGGTCAAATTTCATGTTTATTTCGCCATGGTTTTAGTTTCGCTTCCTAGTTGATATGGAAGGTGCGGAACCAAGAACACAACATTGAGCTCAGTCCGTTTAACCTCGCGAAGTTTCGTACAGACAGCAAGTGCGTTAAGATGGCTAAACTTTCTTAAAATACATTATAGCGTATTGCAAAAAGTTCTTGAAGCTCGTTTGGTTGGTGCAGATTTGGTTCAGACCGAGTATGACGCGACTCCTGCGGGAAGCGCCCGGTTACACCCATGCATGTCTGTAAGGATTATTGTCAGGTCTGACTAGCCAGCTCAAGTGTCCTACAGTAAAATGGGCTCTCAAAAGAGCGGGGAGTCTCGGCTGAAGCTGCTCACTGCACACCGAGAGCTGTTGGTGGAGCAGGTGAAGAACACGCAGTGTATTCTGGACAATCTCCAGATGAACGGCTTCATCTGCACTGAAGACATCGAGATTATACAGCGCAGCACTACCAAAACCGACCAGGTACAACACAAACACCAACAATATTTAACACAAACTCCAACACTAACACTAACTAACACCAACACCAACACCAGTACACTATTAAAGAACTGCTATTATTGATATTATCGGTTACAAATTACAAATACTTTCAATACAGTACTTTTAAAACTAAAAAAAAGTACATATATAGAATATATATATATATATATAGATAGAATATATAGTATATATTAGAGTTGAGCCAGATACTAGGCTGAAACGAGTATCCGGTATGGATAATGCATTTTTGCCGAGTATTATAAGAGTAATACGAGTCATTATCTGTGCTCGAAGCCTCATTGGGTAGCTGACTGTGTCTGCGTTCTGTGATAGGCTAGTCACAGTGCCCCTCCCTTACACATACAGATTTGGTGCGTCTCGCGACTCCGTCCTGCTGATTCACGCGCAGAACGATGAGACGAGGTGTCTGTCTCTCTCTATTTATCACTCAGGTTCGCGGGTCGTCCGTTATCCGTCTGCTGGCTAAGAGTGTCTGACACTTTCTTGCTATATTTCATACAAAATAAAGGAATACAGATCTTAAAAACAGCGTCAGACTATTTGATCCGTAGAACAAACAGCCCCCCCCCCCCCCCCCCCCTCACTCTCACTCACTCATACCTGGTGTGGGAAAAAAATAATAATCCACACTGATCATAAAAAAAATTTAAAGTTAAAAATAGAAACATGTTTAAATGAAAACTCTTGTTCATTACATTTTTCTTCATAATTGCAACCGCATGAGTTGTTCTGTAGTTTGTTATCGAGATCAAAACTGTTGATCTGAAGCTCAATGCTGATGCTGTAATGTAAATAGTTTTCTAATCAGTAATAAATAATTTCTGATCGACCCATATCAATTGCATGATTAAAAATGACATACTGGTTAAAGCCCCGCCCACTTCCGGGTTAAAGCCCTCCCACTTCCGGGTTAGGCCCCGCCCAGTCCGAGTACAGACGTTGTATTTGCTCATTCCTTGTATATATACAGTATATATGTGAATTTGTCCGCTCAAGTGCAAGACGACATGAAAGAGAACTCCGTTTTCAACTGTTCAGATTGTTGTTCTCGTTCATGCATTGTTAGAAATCATAAAAATGTTACCAGCCTACTGGCAAGTGGCACATTTACATTTATGCATTTGGCAGACGCTTTTATACAAATGCGACTCTGCATTGCATTCAAGAAACACACTGAATCAGTTCTTAGACACCTTAGATATAATTGTCAACTGCGACTTTTACTCTCATTTGGTGTGTGGTGACAATTGTTTTTTAATTTTAGGCCCTCGGTGTAAGTGAGCTATTCTCATAAATCAAATTCTGATTTTACAATGTAATCTTAGCCTCTTCTGCAATGGGTCATAGCTTTGATATTACCTGAGCACTGAGCAGTTGAAGTGATTAGAAAACTATTGCATGGACTGAGCAAGAACATAAAATGCATTCTCACAGTTAAATGTAATGCAGTTAAACTAACGCCTGGTTTTACAGACAGGGCTTAGATTAAGTCAGGATTAAGCCTTAGTTCATTTAAGTATCTTTTATAAACATGCCTTAGAAAAAAAACATTACTGGTGTGCATCTTTAGACACAAGTCATATTTTACAATGACAGTGCAAGTTTTCTTGCTGTTAAAACAGCTCATTTTAGTCTGGGACTAGGCTTAAGCCTTGTCTGTGAAACCAGGGACAAACTTAAACTGCTGAAATAACTTCAACATTAACAACAACATGGCCGCCAAGTGAACAAACGTCAAGTGACTGATTTTATTCAGCTGTAGCGACACTTGGATGTCTTTGTCCATATAAGGGATTTCTTCAAACGTCATAAATTACTCTTACTTGAGTCATTGTCTCTCAGTACTTCTACTTGTACTCAAGTGAGTTACTCCCCAAGTAAAATCTTTTACTCTTTCCAACTTTAACAAATTCATTAGTTGCATTACAATATAGTTTTATAAACCAACATTTTGTATTATAGAAACATTTATATTATAAATGTAAGCATTATGTCTGTCAATGACAAATAATCACTAATAATCAACTCACCTCATTTTTGGACATGCAGGTACGCAAAATTTTGGAGCTGGTTCAGAGTAAAGGAGAGGAGTGCTCAGCATATTTCATACACATTCTTCATGAAGCATATGATGCTTACATTGATTTGCGGCCTTGGTTTGAAGATATTCAGTACACACCATTAGACACTATTAGTGCCATTCCAGTGATTAACACAGACCCGAGTGAGTTTATTTAAAATTTTTGCAATTCAAAATATTTATGCTCTTGAATATTTAAGGCAATTTCTTAATTGTTCCACGTTTTTGTGCATCTTTGCAGTTAGCAAGTACTGTGAGAAGCTCAGATGTGAGCTGGGAAGGGACACTCAGTTCATCACATCCTACTCTAAAAGTGAGGAGACGCCGCTGGAGGATCTTTACATGGACACACAGATGGAGCTCCTGAACGACAGAGGTGAGAGCTTGGGATACTTGCAGAGTTTGGATGAGCTACTAGGAGACCAGGGAGTCTTCAACCAGCAGGCTGAGACAATCTTCATCACCGGTGATGCTGGCGTAGGCAAATCAATTGTCCTTCAGAAACTGCAGAACTTGTGGTCCCAAAGGGAGCTGAAGACTCATGCAAAGTTCTTCTTCAAGTTCAGATGTAGGATGTTCAGTGCCTTTAAGGAGACGGACGAGATCTCACTGAAGGATCTGATATTCAAACACAATTGCTATCCAGATGGAGACCTTGATAATGAGGTCTTCACTTATATCTTACGATTCCCAGAGACTGTGCTTTTCACCTTTGATGGATATGACGAAATCCAAATGGATTCGGACTTGGACAATGTGCCTGAAGTGGTTTCTCCGGAAGAAAAGACTCGGCCGCTTCTGCTTCTCATGAATTTGCTTTGCGGAAAATTGCTCAAAGGTTCTCGGAAGATTCTATCTGCACGAAGTGGCACCGAGATCCAAAGCAGAGTGATCCGGAAGAAGGTGTATTTGAAGGGATTTTCGCCTGAACACCTGAAGAGATATACAGCTCTCCATTTCCCAGAGAAGGAACACAGGGCATTGGTTACAGATCAGCTAGACGCCAACCCTCACCTCTGTGGTCTTTGCTCCATCCCATTGTTCAGCTGGATCATCCTCAAGAGCTTCAAGCATCTTCATTCGGTATATGATAACTTTGAATTGCCAGACTCTTGCATTACGCTCACAAATGTCTTCTTGCTCCTTTCTGAGGTTTTTCTTGGCCACTCAACAGCACGACCTGGTCTTTTGAAACGGAGCACGAGGTGTCCCACAGAAACCTTTAAAGCTGGTGAGCAGAAGCTTTCAGCCTTTGCTCGATTAGCCTTACAGGGGTTAGAAAGGGGTGGACTAGTCTTCAGTATGGAGGAAGTGATATCCTGCGGACTGGATGACGAAGACCTTCAGTTTGGCTTTCTGAGGCCTGCTTCTCATTACGATGCATGCGGAGGCTCTGCTACCTTCGAGTTCCTCCATGAGACACTCCAAGCCTTCTTAGCAGCTTTTTCCTTGGTGCTGGACTCCAAAATCTCTCCTGAATCCATTCTAAGATTCTTCTCCAAATGTGAATACAAGTCGTCGTCTCATCTCTCATGCTTACCTTGTCTGGGAAAGTCAAGACCCAGAGATAAAGACCCTTTCCAGACCAATTTCCAATTCACCAACTTATTTTTATGTGGTCTCTTGTCCAAACCCAATGCTGCACTCCTAGAGCATCTTGTTCCACCGGCATTATTGCACCAAAAGCGCAAGACACTCAAGTCCTATCTGTCCAACAGCGTGCGGACTCATCTTAAGGGCCTCCCTCGTTATCCATCCACAGACATTGAGGGCTACAAGGTGCACGCAATGCCAAATTTCTTGTGGATGCTGCGATGCATATTTGAGACGAACAGCGAGAACGTGGCCAAGATGACAGCCAACAGCATATCGGCAGATTACATTAAGATTGCCT
This sequence comes from Rhodeus uyekii, assembly GCA_037043235.1. NCBI lineage: Eukaryota > Metazoa > Chordata > Actinopteri > Cypriniformes > Acheilognathidae > Rhodeus > Rhodeus uyekii. The sequence continues at coordinate 817,803 of JAWRVZ010000176.1, read as the reverse complement.
TCTGTAACATTTACTCAGCCGACTGCAGTGCATTGAACTTTGTCCTCCACCACCGTAGGAAGCACCTAGGAGTTGACATGGACAACAATAACATCAATGACTATGGCGTGAAGCAGCTGAGACCCTCTTTCAGCAAAATGACAGTAATAAGGTAAGAAAAGCCAGGCCAGGGTTTAGCTTTACCCAAAATTCATACAGTATGAAGAACTAGAATGACAAACGTAGGTCCTACCTTTCAGATTTTGTGTGAATCAGCTCACAGACAGCAGTATTGAGGTTCTGGCCGAGGAACTCATCAGACACAAAATCATTAAGGTCTTGGGGTGAGTTCATCCATCCGTCTTTTTGTTGTTGGGTTTTATTTAGGGCTCATTCTACCCTGTTCTCTGCATTTACAGCCTTTACAAAAACCACATCACGGATGTTGGAGCCAAACTAATAGCAAAGATTATTGAAGAATGTCCACACTTGACGACCCTCAAGTAGGTATTACAGGAATATACGATTACGATTGCAAGTACATATCACATGATCTTTCAGAAATCATTCTAATATGCTGATTTGGTGTTAAATAGCTACAAGATTCTATTAATGATGTACATTTAAAAAGTATGCAATAATAACACTTTTGCGTAAATTATTATATTTATTAAATGATTAAATGGGAGAAAGAAAGCTTTTCTCAGGACTCTTTAGAAAGTATTTATTTATAGTGGAAATCTTATTATAAATCTACATTATAAAAGTCTTTACTGTCACTTTCGATACATCAATGCATTATTAGTTTCCATTCAAAGGTTTGGGGAATCATGGTTTTTCACAGAAATATGAAGGAGCACAACTGTTTTCAATTTCAATTAGTAATAATCATAAATGTTTCTTGAGCAGCAAATCATCATATTAGAATGGACTTGTGAAGGATCACATGACACTGAAGAATGGAGTAATGATGCTGAAAATTCAGATTTGATCACAGAAAACATTTAAAAATAAACTCATATAGAAACCAGTTAGTTTAAATTGTAATACTATTAACAATATTACTGTTTTTACTGTAGCTTTGGCTTGGTGAGACAAAAAAATGCAGTATTAAATTTAACCAGTTTTTAACCACATAAAAAATGGATTGCAATTCTTTCCAGATGATACACACTTTAAAACGACTTGCATGCTCACTAGAACGCATACTTCATCATAGTCATATATACATTTGTTTCCCATAGGCTTGGCTGCAACTTCATCACTGGTGTGGGTGGGAAATACCTTGCCAGTGCAATTCACAAGAGCAAATCTATCTTTGACGTAGGGTAAGACTATTTAAACCCCATCTGTCATGATATCAAACAAAAATGTGCTTTTATTTTACTAAATGTATCCAAAAACTATGGTAGAAGTACATTTTACTGTACTAAAGTACTGAAATTAAAATTGATCAAATGAGTTGGTTGTAGAATGTGGGGTAACACAATCGGTGACGAGGGGGCGGATGCGTTTGCAGAGGCTCTGAAGGATCACCCCAGCCTGACCAACCTCAGGTCAGTCTTGCATCTACAGATGAATTCAGCTTCATAAAATGACTCATGTCTTCATTCTGATTGTCAAATGAAAATCAACCCATCTGAAAATGATTATTGCATTGCTGTTTAGTCTCTCTGCCAATGGCATTACTTCTCACGGTGGAAGAAGTTTGGCAAAAGCACTGAAGCAAAACACAAGCCTTCACATCTTCTGGTACAACAGCATGTCATATTTTCTAATGCATGTGACAAATCCTTTTGATGATTGTTCCAGATGCATCGTCACATATTGTGCTTATTTTTCAGGCTGATACAGAACAAAATCTCTGACGATGCAGCATCAGACATTGCCGATGCCTTCAAGTGCAACTCTGCTCTGACGCATCTGATGTACGACAGTAATATCTCTAAAACTGTTTCACACATTTCACATAAGCAGCATGTCAGTGGTACTTTCATTAAATATACGGGAATATAAACGTTTTCTACATTAAATGTCTGTTTACAGCATTCACTTTGTGCAAATACTATTTTATTGCATGCAACAGAAATTACAATGAAGTTTCACTATAGTGTATTTCTGGACACCATTAAAGGAAATACTCTAAAACCGAAATCATAATTTTTGGTTGATTGTAACTAGTGTGCTGTGAAACTAAATGTACATTAAGGTTCATGGTCACTTATTGACTATTAAATCAGGATATAATTTATATTTTAATTATCTTAAATCGGTCTTAAAATGATCTTAAATATGTCAGTGCCATTGTTTTACCTCAAGATGCACACCATTGATGTTTTTTTCTAATGCAAGTTTAAAAGCTACATTAATGTCCTAACCTTGTAGTGAACTTCAGGTCTGGGTGTACAATACTTCCTCTGACAGATTGCATAAGCTATTCCACTCTCTACAGGCTAATAGAAAACGAGTTGACCATTCATGGCGCCAAACAGCTGTCTGAAGGCTTGACAAACAACACTACACTGAAGGAAGTCAAGTAAGATCTGAGATTTGATCAAAACCTAGACAGTTTGCATTACTTTAAGGGATAAAAGAGGCTCTTCAGAAAAGCAAAACTAGAAATCTTCTTAGGAAGTTGTTTGAAGTGTGTGATTTGGACCACACTGCATTCCAATGTCTTAGAAAGCAGCTCAGTCCTAGTATTCCTTCATAAACCTTTCACAAGCAGACGATGCCTTCCACTTTCACAGGTTCCCACATTTTCTGATTTGTTCACAGTATTAAAGGAAACTGCGTTTCTGAAGAAGAACAACAACACTTTGAGGGCGACAAGAGGCTTCGCTTCCACTGAGAAGGAAAAGTAAAACACGTGTTTTGAGAAGACTGTGAGAAAAGGAAGTTGGTTGACTTCAATAACAGAAGCACTGTCAGATGCGAAGGCAACGCTGATTCAAGACACGCAGGTTTATTAGTTTCAGTCGTGAGTTTCAAACTAATGTCATATTATATATATACTGTGTGTGTGTTTGTTTTGAAAAGGATTATATTTGTGCACTTATAATGGTGCTTTTTCAGTTCAGATAAATCATTATTCGCCATTGTAGTCAATTAGAGAATTACAAACCTGGTAAATTAGTAAACATATCACAAATGCTCACACAAAGATCTGTGCTTCAAAGATTCTTTGCTTTTTTTTAATTTCATTATCTCTATACAACTCTGTTGTTGTTGTTTTTTACATGTATGGAATGTTGCAATATCTCTAAATCATTAAAAATAAAATAAAAACAACCTTTATGATCATCCGGGTGGTCACTGTTAACATGCACACACAAGCTCCTGTTTGTTTCCTTTGCAACAGGTTCTTCTCAACAGCTGTAAGGATGAAACTAGATCAGACAGATCATTACCTGATGGAGTTTGGTAGCACATTAAACAAACAAACAGAAAAAAAAAGCTTTTGACAGTCTCTGATCCAGCCGGATATATCAGGGCTCAGATCTGCTGGAAACAGATTTTGTACAAAGCAGCAAAATATGAAAACATCTTCAAAAAAATTAGAAATGTGAATTTATTATTTACTCAAATGATATGTCATAAAAGGTGTTTTGCAAGTGGTCTGGTAAGGCTTTTTTTTAAATGGTGGTATGACTGCAATGAACCTGACGTGGACATCGCCCTCAACATTCACTATTAGCAGCATTTTAAAGCTATTATGGCACATTTGATATGCCAGGCTGTAATACACTAATACTCTGACATTTTGTCAGTATTTTTGTCTTGATTTTTAGTAAAATATCTAAACATTTTAAATCGGATCATTTAATTGATAAGTAAATGACATCATATATAAAGTTTTGCTTTCCTAAAAATGCTCAAAACAAGAACAAATATCTGCCAGTGAGGCTAGAAAACCTATTCCTGTGAATTAAGCTTCTTCTGACTCAAACTTACTTAATTGTGAATTATGATTTCCTCTCCCTCAAGTTGTTCCAAACCTGTATGAACGTCGTTCTTCTGTTGGACACAAAACAAGATATTTTGAAGAATGTCAGAAACCAAATACAGTAATACCTCGAGATACGAGCGTCTCTACATACGAGTATTCCAAGATACGAGCAAGCCGTCGGGCAGATTTTAGCTTCTAGATACGAGTAAATATTCGAGATACGAGCACGAGTATTGATGCCGATGCTTGTTCACTTCACGTGTTCGCTGACTCGCATCGCCCACGAGAAGCTGATTTTCACTCTATTATGAGCATCATTCTTCATAATTGCGATGAGCTCTAAGAAAGTGAGTGTAAGGATGGCAGTGAGAAGAAGAAACGCATGATGAACATGGAAATGAAGCAGGAAATTGTGGATAAACATGAGAGCGGTGATCGAGCAGCAGGAGCATCAGGAGGAACTGTGGAGGAACTGTGTGTTTGAACATGTGCAGGTGTTGCAAGAGCTCAGCAGGAGGAGGAGGAAAACATTTCTACAACTGAAATTAAGGAAGTGATGGCTATGTGGCAGAAGGTTTCTGATTTCATTGCAAAGAAACACACAGATAAATCATCTGCTGGTCGTGCTTTGGCGCTTTTTGACGACGCATGCCTTACTCATTTTTAAAGGGAGACAGAAACAAATCGCCCTCGATAGTCAATGGGATCTATCAACCGTTTGGTTATCCACATTCTTCAAAATATCTTTTTTTTCTTTTTCTTTTGCAAGCAGAAAGAAAGAAACTCATACAGGTTTTGTAACTTGAGGAAGAGTAAATGATGACAGAAGTTTCATTTTTGGGTGAATTATCTCTTCAAGTAAATGTATTTTGTTTTAAGAATGATTAGATATTTGTGCTGGAAAACAAGACAAGAAAAAGTCCCGCGTTCCAATTCGGCTTCAACGCGCCACTGCAAGTCCACTGGTCAAATTCAACACCAGAACGATCCAACGAACACCTCACATAAGCCCAACCACACAAGGCTTTACTTGAGACTGGTAAGAACAGAATGAGTGTATATCTATAGCAAAAACAATCCCTTGAAGAATCTCTGATTAGTAACAAAAAAAAAAAAGAAACTAGGTAGCAGCGCATCTGTCTGAAGATGTCAAAGCCTACCTTTCTCCAAAAATATGATGTGGATCCTGGGAAAAGCAGCTGAAATGCTGATATAAAATCATGCTGTTAACTGCACAAAATAAACAGATTGAGTGATAAAATCCCAAAGACAACAAAGAGACATTAAGCTTGTTCCAGCAGCTACAGGTAAATTAAAGACAAACACAAGGAGAGAATAATTCAGGTCACATTTCAACACAAATAATCAAAATAAATTCTATTTAACAAAGAAAACAAAGCCATTAAGATTTGAGACATTATTTTCATAACAATCAAGCACATTTTCTGTCAATTCTGTATAGCAGAACATTTAACTTTTTATTACCGGAGTACAATGATTTTAAAAATTTAAGTCTGCTTAAATTGAGAGCAGAACAATGAATACTACCATGATGTGTAAATGCTTATACGGAAGGGGTGAAAATATGTATAATTGTCATGAAAATATGTCGCAAGCAAGGTGAAAAATAATACGCCTTAAAATGAATTCCTTTGATTTTGAGGTGAAATATGAGCTGGAGATTTTGTGAGATTCACTCATTTCTCATGTCTAGTTTCCATTTCTCATATAAAAATGGCCGATCATATGATTTAATGCACGTACAATGCGTGAATAAACAAAGGAGTCCTAAATGACGTCATTGTTTAAGAGTAAATCTCACAATACCTGTAAAGAAATGTCATTTTTCATCACAAAAAATCAACAGAAATAAGAAATTATACTTTGCTTTTAAGAAAAAGGAGAGATTTCATGACTTTCATAATCTCACCCCCTCTGATTTCTTAAAAAAAATTCATTAAGTTATAACTACTCTATTGATGATGGTAGTATTTGCTGCACCACGTTTCATTTATTCTGATTCTTTAATAAAAAATTATTAATACTCCCAAAAAAAGACTTTTTCCTTTATGCAAAATATAATTTAGTATTTTTTTCCTTCTAATTTTGGCCTGGACATGCTTTGATGATATTCACCCAAAATAAGGTGTCGGATTAAGGCCCAGATTTGTCTCGTAACAAAACGTAAAATATTCATATGGTGCACCTGCTTAAATGATCTTGAGATGTTCTTCAGACGTCATGGAGAACCATGTGAGGCTACAGTGAATCTTTATCTGACAGATATTGCTACAAGACTTGAGATGCACAGGACATTCGTCCGTCTGGGAATCAAGAGCGAAAACGGCTCTGGTGGAAACACAGCCGTTATGAAAGACAGGGCACTTGTCAATGTGGCTCAGGGCCGACCTGAATCAGGGGTCACGTGTCCGTCATATCCAGGTGTCTTTCTCCGAACATCTGAAACCCTTGAGATCTGAACATTAAGGCACTGAGAGACACGGTTCCATTTACCAGAAAGTCTTGCAGAACAATCAATTCCAATCATCCAATCATTCACGACATAAGAGTCGGCTGATCCCAGCCGATCAAAGAACGCAAAACAGCCAATGAAACGATCAGCCTTCTTCACAAAGTTTCTAACAAGGGTCTCGCCCTCCTCCGTTGAGTTTCCCTGAATGAGTTTTGGCACACTAGGGTTTATATGGCGACTAGGGAGAGCCGTGCTACGAGAAGAGAGGGCCGTTCTGTGATCAGGCCGTCCGTCACAGTGTCTATGAGGAGGAAGAGAATTCACATTGCTGTCCGCTAGCGGGACACGACGCTTCTCACGACCAGGAGGCTAGAGACATGAAACAATGCAAACAATTAAAGATTGTTATAATGATTTATGGATTGTTTTTTCATGCACTGGTCAATTGTGATGTTTTGGGCTATTTTGCTTCCATAACGTTTTGCTTCTTTCAGACTAGTGAAGAAGAAAAAAAATACAAATTTAAGTGTTTATTTTCTTACACTTGATCAATTTGCATCTGTAGATTTCAATGGCAATACATGTGTATCTTAAAAGGCAGTGAGTTGACTTTTTTTCTCCTGCACAGAGTCAGAAATCTCTGCAGCAGCTTTACATACAAACTTTACAGTTTTATTGATATCTAATCTATCTTCTGAAAGCTTTTCCATTTTACTCCTAAGAACATGATTTCTCGCTGTTAAATATACCATAGCGTACTAAAAAGAGATATCCATGTAAAAACCATATGTTGTACAAAAAGAAACAAGAATTTTGATCCCGGCTTTAACCAATGTTCATATTTCTCTTTTTGGAAATCTATACAAATAGTGTATATTTTATAATATAATACAAAAAAGGTTTGCAATTTTTTTTGCAGTGAATATTGCGAAATCTGTGTTATTTTTTTCCACTCTTTAGGCTTGGAGTGTCTTGCCTTCATACAGTAACTGCTGAACGCAACATGAAACTACAGAGTTTAGTTTAGAACTCTAATGTGATGTATATTTCTGCTTCATCATATTACCTTGAAATATAATTATTATAAAATTATTTTTCTGTAGAGCATATGTTGTTATATTATATGTAATATTATATTAATATTTTATATAAAGTGTGCTGATAAATTGATCAGACTAGGGACATTTAAAAAAAACAAAAAAACGTGTTAATTTTTTATTTAAATGCATATGCAATAAGTGTCGATGAGTAAAATGGATCTCTCTATGGATCTCATTAGTCATTGATGTAAACATGAATTCACTTCATACAGGAGTCTGAATGTGCGTTACCTGTGCAAAGGTGAGAGAGGCGCTTTTAATCTGAGGGATGTTCAGGACACGATCGGTTCACTTCAAACCACTCATCAATACAGCTGAAAGAAATCAGAATTAATGGAAGGGAAAACAAATTCATGTCACTGACACACACACACACACACGTGAAGAGCTTTACCCTTTGTGATAGATGCAGAGGCAGGGCAGGCGAGCGATGGTGTCTCCCTGGACCAGATCCTCCAGACATATTGCACATTCTCCCGCATCCTTTGTCAGGACGTCCTCTGAGAAACGACAAAGTCACTCAAAATCAGACATAAGAGTCTCTCAGTGTGTAATCAAACTCTGAAATGATTGTAAGTTGTAAGTTACACACACACACGACATCATTGATCTGACTGTTATATCTAATAATTTCCATGAAGCTTCTCTATAAATCATTCATGACTTTTCTTTAAATTAAAAGAATATATATAAAACCTATTGATCCAGAATTTAACTTGTGTTTCATGAATCAGGCCCAACATGTGGGAGTCAAAGTTTCCTTTAAAAATGAGCAGAAGGTGGCGCTGTAGATCAACCTTTCTTCCCACTGACTCATTCCTGCTGTTTACATGCAGAAAAACTGCACAGGCTCCAAATCAAAAACTCAAAAACGATTTCACTTCTGTAATGTGATATTTCAGCATGAAATGAGAACCTAAATGAGCAAAAATTAATTGGATGGTGAAAAGTGTCTCTAAAGATTTAAGTCTCTACGAAGTTGAAAAACTAGAGTTTATGACATTTCAGAGGAGATAATAAGATTATCAAGACAGACTTTCTTTGTTACATGCACTGATGAATTATTAACCATAAGACATAGACCATGATGAAGTAAATAAGATCACGTTTGATTTTCGGCTGAAAACCGAAGCAAAAAGAAGAGCTAATGTTTTGAGTTGAATACATCCAGATGACAGAGTTTGTTGGCAGACTGAGGTGAAGAGACACGTGGCCTTTCACACGGGATTATATGACAATTTACATATAAACACTTTACAGCCTGACGGCCCTGTCATTCACGCTGATGACATATGATGTGCTTTATATGAACGTAAACTAGATTTGCATATCCTGAAGGAATAGTGCTCAAATTTGAAGTAAGTTCAGGTTGTGGTAGTTTTAGGACTTTGGTACAGAGTATATGAAATTAAACACTCATGCATCACCCACAGCACCATAGCAACTACCCAGCAACCAAGACAACACCATCCACAACATCTTAATGTCTACATAACACCCTAACAACCATCCATAACACCCTAACGGCCACACAACACCCTAACAACCATCCACAACACCCTAACGGCCACACAACACCTCAGCGACAATCCATAACACCCCAACGACCACACAACACCTCAGAAACCATCCACAACACCCTAACGACCACACAACACCTCAGAAACCATCCACAACACCCTAACGGCCACACAACACCTCAGAAACCATCCACAACACCCTAACAACCACACAACACCCCGAAAAACATCCACAACACCTTAACGTCCACACAACACCTCAGAAACCATCCACAACACCCTAACGACCACACAACACCTCAGAAACCATCCACAACACCCTAACGACCACACAACACCTCAGAAACCATCCACAACACCCTAACGGCCACACAACACCTCAGAAACCATCCACAACACCCTAACAACCACACAACACCCCGAAAAACATCCACAACACCTTAACGTCCACATAACACCCTAACAACCATCCACAACACCCTAACGACCACACAACAGCCCAAAAACCATCCACAACACCCTAACGGCCACACAACACCTCAGAAACCATCCACAACACCCTAACGGCCACACAACACCTCAGAAACCATCCACAACACCCTAACAACCACACAACACCTCAGAAACCATCCACAACACCCTAACGGCCACACAACACCTCAGCGACAATCCATAACACCCCAACGACCACACAACACCCCAAAAACCATCCACAACACCCTAACAGCCACACAACACCTCAGAAACCATCCACAACACCTTAACGGCCACACAACACCTCAGAAACCATCCACAACACCCTAACAACCACACAACACCTCAGAAACCATCCACAACACCCTGACAACCACACAACACCTCAGAAACAATCCACAACACCCTAACAACCACACAACTATCCACAACACCTTAACGTCCACATAACACCCTAACAACCATCCACAACACCCTAATGAACACACAACACCCCAGCGACAATCCATAACACCCCAACGACCACACAACACCTCAGAAACCATCCACAACACCCTAACGGCCACACAACACCTCAGAAACCATCCACAACACCCTAACAACCACACAACACCTCAGAAACCATCCACAACACCCTGACAACCACACAACACCTCAGAAACAATCCACAACACCCTAACAACCACACAACTATCCACAACACCTTAACGTCCACATAACACCCTAACAACCATCCACAACACCCTAACGACCACACAACACCCCAGCGACAATCCATAACACCCCAACGACCACACAACACCTCAGAAACCATCCACAACACCCTAACGGCCACACAACACCTCAGAAACCATCCACAACACCCCAGAAACCATCTACAACACACTAACAACCACACAACACCCTGGAAACCATCCACAACACCTTAACATCCACATAACACCCATCCACAACACCCTAACGACCACACAACACCCCAGAGACCATCCACAACACCTTAACGTCCACATAACACCCTAACAACAATCCACAACACCCTAACGACCACACAACACCCCAGCGACAATCCATAACATCCCAACGACCATCCATAACTCCCTAACGACCATCCATAACTCCCTAACAACCATACACAACACCCTAACGGTGTTGTGTATGGCCACATAACGGTACTAATGACCACATAACGGTACTAATGACCACATAACACACCGGTAAACAATTTGAAAATGTCAACCCAGTAACTATACACAACACCCTAACGACCACACAACACCCCGGAAACCATCCACAACACCTTAACGTCCACATAACACCCTAACAACCATCCACAATAACTTAACGATCACACAACACCCCAGCGACCATCCACAACACCCTAAAAACCACACAACACCCCAGAAACAATCCACAACACCTTAATGACCACATAACACACCGGTAAATTTTTAGAAAATGTCAAATCTATTTTATGTACACATGCAAGTCATGAGCATTTTGAGATGCTGCATTAGGATAAAAGTTGTTAAACTTCTAAATTTGGCTCTTCAATCTCCTACAACCATTTCCTGCTGCATAAGTCATAAATACGAGACTTGGTGCATGTTCTGACATGTGCTGCTGATTCAGATAATCGATCGGATGAATGGGTTAGTCCGTGTCACTGCTGCTTTCTACTGTATGCCCTCTACATTTCAGTGATCTATGGAGAATCAAACACTGAAAACTTAAAACATGCAACAAAAAAAACAACAACAAAATCATGACATGCAACACAAAACTCAGTGTTGCATCACAATTGGACTGCATGCTCAGAACAAAGCAAATAAACATTACAGGAAACTGAGTTTGTGATGCAGTGTGTTAAAAACCCAATTGAATATTCACATTGAGTGCATGTGTGTTTTCTCGAAAATTTCCAGTATAGTATTCTACCATAGCAAACTGTGGTAGTTATAAAACAGTTTGTCATATTTCTAATAACTGTCGATCACAAATAATTACACTACTATAAAATAGTACATTACATATATTAACTATAGTAAGCATAACATTTTAGTAATGAGTTCTAGAAGCTTTAAATACCTTTAGTGACTGTGGACCATACCAATATTGCTTTGAACCATTATGTAACACTTGACAAGATTTAATTCTGTGCTTAATATTAAACAAAATATACAAACATCATGATTTCAACAACCAAGCCACATAAAAACACTTCAAAGGAAATAAAATAAAATATCAATGCTTACGTATCAGAGTTAATTGTACATTCAGCAAACAGAGATCTAAATGGTCTAACTGTAAATTATCATCATCTTATGCTTGCTAATATGACAAAGGTGAAGTGTGTGAATTAATGATGCCTACATAAAATGAACTCAAACGTTTCTCATCAATTGATTAATTGTATTGCTTTATACTCTTACTATCAGACTGCTGACTCATTTGGGCCTGTTTTTCCTTCTCATAATTAATTTTAGAAACAGACTAAGATGATAATTGAATTATAAAAATCTGAGAACTTGAAGTTGAGACATTTCTGAAGATTTTTTTTTTTTCTGAAGATCATTTTTATATCTAAATGAGGTGCAAATGATATGAAAATGCTGTATTTTTGAGAGTATTCCTGTAATATTAACACCATTTTGCGGTGCAATCTGCAGGGATGCGTATCAGGGCTGTGAATGTCACTGGGAACGCTGTTAAACCGCCGAGGCTGTGACATCTGTGACACTTGCTGGCTAAAATAAACAGAGTCATTAACTGTTACATAATACTGGATAAACCTTCCCGTTATGGCCGGCGCATGAGCGCTACACTTGGTTACATGAGACGGCAGATGAAAGCGGCGCATGGACTGAGTGACTGAACGCATGTGCACAGGGTTCAATTCCCACTGGGAACTTTACAGATCTGGGAACACACGGATAACATGGCAAACCAAGAGCTGAGTTGGGCTTATTAAGCCCATCAAAGACAAATCTGAGTCATATTTCTCACCAAAATGGTAATAAATTTGTCGTGCACTTTGATCTTTGAAACTTTTAAGATCTTCTACATTCACAAACAGCTATATTATACACTGCATGAAAGGTAATATTTGAAAAGGGGCACTTTAAAACATATGCATGCATTTCAATCATCATAATTTAGAGTGAAATTTATGAAATGGCCATGAAAATAATGCCACAAGGCAAAAAATAACACTTTTACAATTTATATTTGTCCTGCAAACCAATAAGATTCAGTTTTTAAGTCCAACTGTTGACTGCGACACTTGAAGGCAACATGCTGTGACACTGTGTGTGTGGTGTGTAAGCAGAGCTCAGCTGTGGTGTCAGTGACACTGACACAGGCGGAATTTGGACTGAACTTGTGTGACCCGTCACACGACTGCAGTGATCAGAACCAGCAGTCATGACATCAGTAACCTTCAGAGAGTGACAGGAACAAACAGAGCCACGGAGAACGCCGGGAGAGACATTGTAAACATGAACGTCTGCTCACACAAACCACACACTGAGGCTGCACGCGCTGCAAATGCAAGTACAGTAATACCTCAGTTTAATACCAGTTTAATTTGTTCCAAGAGCGAGCTCGTAACCCAAAATGCTCGTTCACCAAAAGATTTTCACCATAAGAATCACTCGATTCGTTCCACATCACCATAAATGCCCATTTTAAATATTTTTTTGGTTTTACCCTATAAATTACAGTTAAAGTTATAACCATTAACATCTCATATAAATACAAATTAATAATTGACAGTTAAACTATAAAAATACTTGACAATTTACTGTAATGCACTTCAGCTTTGAGCAGCGTGCGTGGAGGAGACGAGAGGAGGGGGAGCGGGGAAAGCAAAGGAAAACACAAAACCCGGATTCAAGTGCAAATGAGTGAATTTATTATAATTGTGCAGAAAACAAACTAAGTGATAATCCAGAGTGAAGGTCGTGGAACATGGGACATGGGAGACTGGGAGCCGCGAACGAACACGCGGGAGTTGCGGAATTAATATTACCAACACGAGGTAAAACTGCTGTCAATCACTTATAAAAGTATCACTGTGGTGAATGATTAACCAAACCGAGCAACGCTGAGAGAATGAATGAGTGAAGGGGTGATAAAGGGGTTGGAACCGCGTGACTGTGTTATGAGAGGCTGTGTTTAGGATATTTCCAGTAAAAATGCGCTCGACGATGCTCAGCGTTAGGACTTTTCCACACAAAAATGGGCGTGGGTGAGGGAAAAATTCTCGCACACAGATACAACGCTCGTACACACATTTTTTCAGATAAGTTTTAACTTGATGCAAAAACAAAAAGACTTGGAGAAGTTATTCCATATGATGCAGCTTTGAGCAGGTAGATGTTAATCGACTCGTATACAGTAATACCTCGGTTTACGAGCGACTTAGTATACGAGTCGATTAACATCTACCTGCTCAAAGCTGCATCATATGGAATAACTTCTCCATCAAGTCTTTTTGTATTTGCATCAAGTTAAAACTTATCTGAACAGAAAATTCCTGATTTGTAAGTCACTTTGGATAACAGTGTCTGATCAATTAAATGTAAATATAAACACATAACAGCCATGAGAAGAATTAATGTAAGTGATGTACAATGGTCAGTTGCTTTGGAAAATCCTGCACGACATTTTACATTTCTGCATTTGGCAGATGCTTTTAACCAAAGTTGTAAATGGAACACAGATTATGAGAGTATGTTTAACTAAAAAAAATAAAAAAATAAACACAATTTTGTCTTTCTACTTAAATTTCACATTTAATTAAGGGTGTGGGATAATATTGTAATTGTTAGAAAGCATATTAGACAGGCAGCACACAAGAAAGTATGCAATCTAGTACAGCGTGATGACCTCACGAATATGTTATGACTGTTTATGCTGTGAGTGAAATTGTGTTTGCAATGTTGGAGAATATGATTAAAGGTTTGTATGGAGAATGGAAGGTGTTTTTATTGTATTCTGGTAAATCTCTGCTGTTAGTTGGTGCACATATGCCTTTTGTTGTTAGCAAACATATACAGTGTATGTACATTTTTATAGCATGCCGATCGCTTCATCTAATAAATCGCCATAATGGCTGTTGGTTATCTCGATGCTTTTTTGCAACCCCCGAGGCCGTCGAGATAACCGGGTTCCACTGTGTGTGTGTGTGTGTGTGTGTACACACACACACACACACACACACACACACACACACACACACACACACACACACACACACACACACACACACACACACACACACACACACACACAGTTAAGTAATATCACTCAAGCAGGAGTGCAGTTTTTGGGTCGCGAATGTAATATTGATTTAATACAACAGTTCAACAAACAAGAAGTTGGTATTGAGTAAATTACATTTTAGGCAATATCTTCTGGATTTCCACAATGAAAATAGTTTCAAACAAAGCGAGAACAGAGCAACACGTTGCATATTAAATGAATCTGTTTTTAAAACGAATAACTTCCATTTAATCATTAGCAGGCGCTTTTATCCGAAGGGACTTACAACTGAGGAGACCTCAGAAGCAATAGAAGCAATTAAATGAATATAGCGCAACAATATGAAAGTGCTGTGACAAGTCCCAGTTATTCTAGCACAGTACATAAAGCAAGTTTTTTTTTTTTATGGACATAGAATATTAAGTGTTAGTATTAATGGGTCGAGTGTTGATGAAAAAGATGCAAGCGTCTTCAGCGGTTTCTTGAAAATGCTACAATGGCTAAAGACTCGGCAGCTCGGGTTGAGTTACGCAGCTCATTCCACCAAGGTAAAGGTCTATGAAAGTGACTTTGAGCTTTTTGGGAAAGCACCTTTCACTTTCAGAGCGCAAGCTTCTCGAGGGCACGTAGATCTGAAGTAGTGACTGAATCAATGACCCATTCATAAAGATTAGGGCTGCGGCTGAAATGACATGAGTAATTACTTCACGACCGCTAGAAAGTATGTTCTGTATGAGTACGTGTAGTATAAATGTAATCCGGACATACTGTATTCATAACGTCATCACGTGGCCTCATGGGATTGTAAAGTGTCCATCAATTACACACTTCAGAATCTCTTCAGAAGTCGTAGGACATCAGAGTACTTTTTGCCTTCTCTTTTATGATTACCGGTATATGAATTGAGATATAATTCTTTTGTCACATATTTTTGACTACTGTATAGTAGGGAAGTATGCGAATTTGAAACACTACATTTCATTGTGTTTGCGTTACCTACATAATTTACGTAATCCCTCCATCCTCCTCCACACATGCCGCCATCAGCCGCTACTGTATCGTCTGTCTCGAAGGAAAGAACTCAATTAAAACCACATTTTATTTTATATCACAGGAATCCTTATATACTATAATTTTTAGTGCATGCATGTCTCTATAGCAATTAAAAACATGTTTTTTCCATTGTTATTAGCACTAATAAGGGAATTTTTAGAGGGCCGGAATGGAATTTCTTATGGGAAAAATTATTTGAGATATGAGCAATTCGAGTTACGAGCTCGTCCTGGAACGGATTATGCTCGTATCTCAAGGTATTACTGTACATACATGTACTGTATTACAGTAAAATTATGTTTACCTTTTAGAAATTACAAAAAAAAAGATAAATGAAAAAATCTGTATGGAATAGTCATGACTCATGAGAATGAATTTAATTATTAAAAAAATAAATGCCACAAGGCAAAATATCATCAGGGTCCTAAAATGGACATTTTCTTTACACGTAAACATCACGATCATGCTGTTATTAGTGCATCTGTGACTGCACAGTGCGTGTCCTTATTTCCTGTGAGAAAAGGGATGCAAACATCCCGCATTTGATCCGAGCTCACGTCTCACCGCAGACGTTCGAGTTAAAGGTCACAGGTAGCTAACAGCGTGGTTGGCATGGTGACGCTATTCCCTACAGCTTAACGAAAGATCGGCAAATTATTCACCCTCTAAGGGGCCGGTACATCCCATCTAACCTCAGGACCGCAGGACTGAGCACTGATGGTGAGCATGATCAAGGTTAGTATTATGCCACCCATACTGTGAAAACTATAGATCCTATATAGTAATTAAAATGTGTGTCACAGCTGGACAACCCTTAATGGACCACTAGGCAGGAGATTAGACTCTCCTGTTACCAAGTAACAAGATGGTTGTTAGCATATGGTTAGAGAGTCACGTAAACAACAAGATGTAACTACAGATAAAGGCAAGCAAAAACACTGAGGATTCACCTCATAAGAGGCGAAAACTAAACCTGCTGGCCTTTTCTGCATTTCCTGTGCTGATTTTGAGGTAAAGTCTGCTAAATAGATTTAAACATGATAAGTAGAGCTGACAGTGTTGAAAAAGGGACTTTAAAAATAGTTTGTCAAGCTGTTCGATAAAGAGAAAAAACCTATAAAGCTACGGTCTCATATTTGATACATAAAATTGTAAGACCTCTAAATGATCAACAAAAAAATCTATTGCATGCCTTCTGTCATCTGAAGACAGTTTATACTTCTTAGCAGCTATACTTTTTTGAAAAAACATGTTCAAATGAGAGCATTAAATATGATCCACCAGGTTTACTCGTTTTATAATCGCTTGATTATCATTGTATTATATGTCTTGAAAGTGCAGAGCTTTAAATATCATCTTACGAAGACACATTAGGAGATATAGAGTGATATATAGGTTTAAACAACCAATCTACCCTTTGATAAAACGGTTAGCTAACAAAAATAGCTACACTAAGGCTGCATTTACAGTAGCACAAAAATTAAATAAATAAATTGAAATGTGTCACACACAGAACAAAATCATGTTCAAATGAGAGCGTCAAATATGATCCATCAGGTTTACTTGTTTTATACATCTTAAACATCATTGTATTGCATTGCAGTATACGTCTTGAAACGAGAGAGCTTTAAATCATAAGCATTTAAATATCCTCTTACTAAGACACATTATTAGGAGTGTATATTACTATAGAGATATAGGTTTAAAAAAACAATCTACCCTTTAATAAAACAGTTAGCTAAGAAAAATAGTTGCACTAAGGCTGCATTTACACTGGCTCAAAAGAAAAAACAAAAAAACAATATGCGTCTGACATTTCAATCTGTGCGAGATGTGATTTTCCATTCTGTTCTGAGCCACATCTAATGTGGCTTTAAATCAGATACACATCTGACCTACGTCTAAACATGTATATATAATTCCCATTGGAATTCCAATCCACCACAAGCCGAGGGCGACGCGTTTGCTCAACGTATGCGCTCGCCATAAAACTCACAGCACTTTTCTTTATTGAAGTGGAAACTTTATAGTTCAGAAACTGCACACATATTCAGGAGCATAGAAACTGATTTTCAACAACTGAGTGTCGAGAGTACATTTATGAAATACGTAAAATATGCCAAATGGAGGTTAATTAGTTTCCATGACTTTTCCAAGTCTAGAAATGACATTTTTAAAACTAGACTTCATTACATACCAGTTTATCAAGAATTCTTCAAAGACAACAAATATGATGAATTCAAAATAATATTAGTCATTGTATCTTACTTTAATGCTTGTTTTGTCTTTTATCATTTTAAGTAATTTTTAGTCCCGTTGGAAGTTTGTGGAGCTGTTTGGAAACCATCTAACATGATCTGAATTATGGTGACAGAATTACACTGAATACAACTAATAGAGCCAGTTAAAATAAATAAAACACACTAATATATAACACAAACGTACATAAAACAGCTTAAAAACACTAGCATTTAATAGAAAGCTTTGACACAAAATAACATACAAAATGCAGCCTGTGAATCATTTTCTGAACTGGACTTCAGTTGCAACAAACATTTCATGTTAAGACAATTTTTGGTGATAATCTTACAAGTAAAATGTGTATTGCAACAGAGACTGGTATTATTCATGCAACAATGCGGCATGTTTATTTACACAATCACTTGAAACCAATAAGAAGTGCTCATCCTCCATTGTAGCTTGAAATGGCCTGATGCGTTTGTCAGTTCTGATTAAGTGGCACAGGAAGTACAACAATACACTGACATCAAAACACACAGCGCACACGCTCATGCATGCGTCACGGAGTGGCCCAGTCAGCTGAAGAGATAATTACAGTTGAACAGAGCACTATGCTCATGATAACTCAGAGCGGACAGTTATCGATTCAGCCCAGCTTCTCAGAGCCTTTTTTCCTGCCCTCGCAATCTCGCTCTCTTAAGAAGTTGGCAAGGCTGAGGGATTTCCTGTCACACGGCCAGAGTCTTAGCATGCTGCACAGACTGCTTAGATCTGCTACGGGCTGAGCGTACTTTCTCTCCACGCTGCTCCTTCATGCAGGTCACGAAGTGACACGGGCCGAGCAATGCAGCGGGACTGGCATATGCGGCAGCTTTGCATCATGGGAATGCTAAGCTCAAAAGTTCTTGCAGCGTGAGATGAATCAGACATGTTTGCACGTTCAAAAACGTCCAGTGTGCAACAGAACAAGAAAAACGCAGCAGTCAAGAGTTTTTAAAAGTCCAGCTGTGTTTTAAAACACAGCATCGTATAAAAGTAACACACATGGCGTAAGATGCTGAGAGGTGATGCATGAGGAATAGAAAATGTACTGAAAAATTCAAGCATACCATTTGTTTGGTTTCATTTAAGGTTGTTCATTTTTGTTCAATAAATAAAAGGATTTTGCATGTTAAATAAATTATATATCTATGTATACACGCACACACAAAATATACATATCCTGCAGGCTTTTTCTGCATTTCCTGTGCTGATTTTGAGGTAAAGTCTGTTAAGTAGATTTAAACATGATAAATAGAGCTGACAGTGTTGAAAAAGAGTTCTTGAAAATAGTTTGTCAAGCTACAAAATAAAGACATAACCCTACGAAGCGACTGTATCCAAATGATCAATATGAACAAAACTTTGAAAAACCTGCTGTACACAATCTAATACATACTTTGTCATTTGATGATAGTTTATACTTACACCATATATATTATATATACACATACATGCATATAAGCTGAGAATCAGTTGTTAGTCCATAAAAATAATGTAAAAAATAGTTGGTTTGAATTAATGATTTAATAACTCACTCAGGATGAATTTCACTTGTTTGATTGATACGTTTATTTGAAGCGTCAAGTTACTTTCAAAAGATGATTTACTCCATTTTGATCACTACCGGAGACATCAGTGTTTATATCCAAACTTTGCACTGTCCATGCTCATTGCACTACCTTAAATCTACTGCTTACCTTAAGCTAACAATTGTAGACATCTTCCTGTATCTGTATATACATTTACATTTATAGCACACACTCACCTGTTATAGTAATAACCATCTGTATATTTATACTCATTGTACATATTACCTGTAAATCCTGTACATCTCCATATCCTGCACTTATGCAACCATTGTATATATCCTGCACTTGCTGCTATTGCACTTCTGGTTAGACCTAAACTGAATTTCGTTGCCTTGTACCTGTACTTGTGTAATGACAATAAAGTTGAATCTAATCTAATCTAATCTAATCTAATCCTCTATCCCAGTACATCAATGATTATATGAATTGTAACCGAAATAACAATGCTGCTAGTGAAGGGGTTTCATATCGATACATGACAACTGCATGGCAACTGTGATCGTACTTGACAAAGGTTTAAAAGTTGAATGGCTCTTGATATCGGTCAAAGTTCAACTAATAACTCTTAGAGGAACTAACAGTGTTTTTGCAGAGATTGTTAAATGTGGCAAGTGTCTGGTTCCTGACTAGGGCTTCCTTGCAAACGTCTGAGAGCTGAAGTGAAGATACAGACGACAGCAGTTCACTCATCTGGTGTTTGGGACTCCATGGGACACACACACACACACACACACACACACACACACACACACACACACACACACACACACACACACACACACACACACACACCCCTCTATCAAAAGCTTACATAACTCAAGAACATGCCATGATCACATGTAAATGTGTAAACAGGAATGCGTCTCCCTCATTTACTTGTGATCCGATTGACCAAAACGCATCTTAACACCAGGTGTAAACAGAGCCTAAATGTGCTGTGGATGGATTGGAATAGCTTACACTGCATCAACCAAACAAAATAGAAGAACTGAGGATAATGATATAGAGTAGAACCCCGACTTACGAAACCCTCTACGTCCGAAAAGTTCGACGTATGATAAAAGATTTCAGGGTTGTTGTTTTTTCGCCCGAGTAACAACAAAATGATGGAGATGCGAAAAACAAAATCTCGGCCGAGGCGGCGATTTCAGAGTTTTGTTTTGAAATTCGCGCGTCACTGACCCGTAAACTCGCACCAATCGTCCCGCTCTCCCATTGGCTGTCTCCCGGCTCGGACGCTAGCTTTCGCTGCAGCATCCTGTCATCCTGTTATCCTATTGGTCAGCATTGCTCCCACCAGCCTCTGCGTAGCGGCGCTCCTCTCCGATTTCGTCTGTGCTACGCTAACGCTAAAGTTCGTCCATGCTTTCGCATAAAAGTTTTGTTTTCATCGTGCTGCGTCGCCATTATTTTGTGCCCAGTTAACAAACTTTTTTCTAATCACTAGCCATGGATTTGAAGATTGTTGCTGAAGTTAAAGGGAAGACAGTATGGTGAGTGCATTTTAGCTTTATTTTAAAATTAAATGTGGTATTTTCGTAGGGCTTGGAACGGATTTAGGCAATTTACATGTAAAAGCCTGACCGACTTACGAAAATAATCCGTTCCGAGGTTGGCTTCGTAAGTCGATCTTTTCATAAGTTGGGGTTCTACTGTACTATGGAAGGATGTTTACAAAAGCAACATGTATAGACATTGTCCAAAGATGTTTTTAGAGAAAGACATGCTCATTCAACCAGACCCATTGATTTTCATTCAACGGTGTTTCATTAGCAGCCTTAAATTCTGTTGTATTAATGTACTAAAATCAGCAGCTGTCATCAATTGGAGGAAGAAGGTTTCTGTCTCATGCTTGGTCTTGTCTTTTAGAGTCCTTTGAACCTTTTCTGGTTGGTCAGCTGATCTTTTTACTGCACGCAGGCCCTGTGACTCTGTGGTTGAGCCAGGGGGGCATTTTTCCATTCTCAACCAAATACTCTCCCAACAATCAGATATCTGTGGACCGGCTAAAGCACTACGCAGTTTTCTGAGAGCCTCAAAAGATAAAATACGGGTGAGTAATGAAATAAACCAAAAAGTGGTGTCAAGGAATTTTTAATAAAGCCTTGCACATAACTCAGGTTTAATTACTGTATATTTTTTATAATAAAAACTCTCAATGATGACTTTATCAGACTTTCCCCCAATGGTTGTTCTCGGTCACACAAACCTGGCAGCCACGGCACTAACCGCTGGGAACCTCATGTTGTTTTAGATCAGATTTTTTACCATAACATCTCTCGGTTTGGCACATTCCCCAGCTGCACAGAGGACTCGATCTATCCAGTTGAGTTTATGGAAACTGACGATGCCTAAAAACATGACAAAGGGCTATAAAAACAACACGACTAAACAATTCAGACAGAAAGAGGGGACAAATTCACACTTGGGTTGAGGATTGTGGCTGAACAGATTCTATATGATACTAACTATAAACACGTTATAAAACAATGATAAATGAGTCCGTATTGACCAGAAATACAAGCCAATGAAACCCTGTTTACACCTACTAATAATGTCAAGACTCACATTCAACAGAGAGAACAAGATCAGGGGCCAGTTGCATAGAGTCCTAAAGAGCTAGTATGACCAACTAGCAGTTAGTTTTGGTGTAATCAGTCTTCCTTTTTGGTATCAAATTAGACCAACATTTAGTTATGCAACTTACTTCAAGGTATGACTTCAATATTGATGATTAACTTGTCATAGGAGTTAATATTAAACTAAACTAATCAAAGCAGTTAATGCAACCGGAAGGGCGAGACCCCAAAATTCCCCAACTGACTTGACCAAAATTACAATGACCATACACTCAAAACGCCTGTTTGCAGTGGGATAAAAAATAAATAAATTAAGGAATATTGTAGACTTTTTACTTTAAACATTAAGTCACAAAATCAAAGACACTAGTCAATTAAATCTGATCATAAACGTCATAAGCAGGGCAAATACAATCAAATAGTTTCGCTGGTGATGTCAAAAATGTTAATTAGTGCATTAAATTTCTTAAATAGCATGTCATTAGACTAGTTTCATAACCTTTCCTTGTTCTGGCAAGTAATAATATCATTACTCACTTTTGTCCTATTAGAGGAAATCATAATTATAAAAGTGAAATATACATTTATGCATATCTTCAAAAAGTGATTTTAAAAGCCATATCCGGCCCGTTGGGCTTTTTATTCCGGCCCGCCGAACCTGTATTAAACCTCCTTCATTTTAAATTTCCCTGTAATGTCACTCGGTCGCGGCTGCAAGCGGCAGTGATGCTGAAGCTTTGGTGGAGAGTAGGCGAGTGTCGCAAACCCCTCTACACCCCCCTTTATGGCGTTAATTCCGTGCTAAAAAGGAACGAGTGCAAAACTGATGTTTGCTCGCGCGTAAATTACGTCCGTGAGTGGAAAACAGAGCTACACGTAAATACGGGTACCCGCGAGCTCATTTTAATCACTCGCGTGCGCGTGTCATCTAATCTGCGTGCGCGAACATTCGACTGCTCTAGACTGCTGTTTTTGCTCGCGCGAGCACTTTTATTTTTGTCAGTCGTGGGGCGGGGCTTGCTCTTGTAATCGTAACATCAAACGTCATTGGTTAGTTCCCTTTTTTTCCAGAGGTCAGTTGTGATTGGACGCCTGTGATTGTCAATCTAGAGCTGAGGCAAATATACTACTCAGTCACATTGCATATTATGGTTTTTCTGTCGATTAAATTGTATTAATATTGTTTTGTTGTAATTTCACATGTCCCAGTCGAGTGATTTAAGACCAAATTTTACTTTATACAGGTTTTCTAGGATTTCTTGCACAGGTACGACCTTCACCCCGGCCCCTCTGTCAATTTTAAGACGCAAGACAAATAGTTTGCCCACCCCTGAACTAGCAGTTAGTTTTGGTGTAATCCGTCTTACTTTTTGGTATCAAATTAGACCAACATTTAGTTATGCAACTTACTTCAAGGTATGACTTCAATATTGATAATTAACTTGTCATAGGAGTTAATATTAAACTAAACTAATCATAGCAGTTAATGCAACCGGAAGGGCGAGACCCCAAAATTCCCCAACTGACTTGACCAAAATTACAATGACCATACACTCAAAACGCCTGTTTACAGTGGGATAAAAAAATAATAATATTGTAGACTTTTTACTTTAAACATTAAGTCACAAAATCAAAAGACACTAGTCAATGAAATCTGATCATAAACGTCATAAGCAGGGCAAATACAATCAAATAGTTTCGCTGGTGATGTCAAAAATGTTAATTTGTGCATTAAATTTCTTAAATAGCATGTCATTAGACTAGTTTCATAACCTTTCCTTGTTCTGGCAAGTAATAATATCATTACTCACTTTTGTCCTATTAGAGGAAATCATAATTATAAAAGTGAAATATACATTTATGCACATCTTCAAAAAGTGATTTATATTATTATTATTGAAATTCATAATAGAACTCTTTTAGAGTAAATGTGAAACTATAATTTGGACTACTACTAATAATAATTCACTTATAGTAATATCACTCTTAAGCCTTCAAGGAAATTCACAAATATGAATTTTAAATATTATCAAAAAGCTATGAAATAATTAGGTATCATTTAGCTAAATTGCACAGACCTACATCATCTAGTACCAGGTGATAACAGTTGGATAGACAGAGACGTCCAGACAGGAGTTGCCTAATGTCTGTGTGTTAGTGTGACGAGACACGTTACCTTAATAAACAAACACATTGAATATATTAAAGCAGCTAGACTCAATTAAACAAACTCAGCATAAATATCACAACATGTCACTGCATGTTTCAGTGCAAGAAACAAACTGCAATCACTGGAAAATTTGATGTTTGAACATGTATGCAAACCCTTTTCTGAGCAGCCAAATCGTTTGGTTTACGCTAGATAGACTGTAGACTATAAAACAGTGAGACGTTGCTGCCAGGTCTTAACATGAGAAACAACAGGGAGAGATAATTATAGTGTTATGCGGTCTTCTGGAACTTGAATCGCATCCAAACAATGCCTTTCTTTCTTTACAGGAGAGACTCAAACGCATTTTCCACTCTATAAGCATTTCACTTGAAGCAGGGAACAACACAAACATTCTCACCGTTGTAGGTCACTCTAGGTTTTGTCAAGCACATCACCAGATGAAGGTCCATTTCGTCTGAAGAGATAAACTTGGAGCAGACGGGGCACTTGAAACCTGTGGAGAAAAATTAAGGAAAATAATATGAGCTCACAATGATTTTAGGACTGTCACGAAAAGTCAATAATTGTCTGTTCACACACAGAATTTATTTTTGCATTTAAAACTGCGAGATGCAGCGCAGAGAAATGAAAAGAAAAAAAAAGACAGCATTTATTAAACATGCCGTTTTGTACGAGATGCTGTAAAACATCAACATGCATGTAGTGCAAGTTTACATAGAAAAACAGCACACTGGAATTCAAAAACTCAAATATTCATTGTACCGGTAAGTGAAATAAAATCAGAGCATTAGCTGTAAAAATACACAAGAAAGACAACAAATAACATGCAGTTTATAGACTTTTAAGTATAAACTTCTGGAATACAGTCACTTCAACCCAAATTATGTTTAGGATGGTCAAACAGAAGCACAAAACAATGAGAAAATCCACAAAAGACTGATGATACACACACTCACTCACTCACTCACACACTCTCTCACTCTCTCTTACAAACAAAATCTTAGTTTTGGGATGGGTTGTAGGGCCGAAGACCTTTGAGTTTCTGTTTATCGGAATAGTTTTCTGAAATGAAATGGTGTGAGACGGCACACGCTGTATTCTTGATTATGTGCAGTAGATCAAACTGAGGCATGCAGAACAAGCAGAATACATATTGAAATAGCAGCCTTTTGTGTGCTTTAATATTCACAGACAGTAATCCATATGGCAATTCATTTAAGTGTACAGTCCTACTTCTGATTTTCTCATTTAAATTTTGGCAAATTCTGTCTTATACTGTAAATTCCATTTTTATGACTGGATTCCACAATTCTGTCTATATTTTCCACAGTCACAGGGTCTCCGTGCAGGAAAAAGATCAGCTGACCAACCAGAAAAGGTTCAAAGGGCTCTAAAAGACAAGACCAAGCACAAGACAGAAAGAGAGACGAACACAATGAAGAGGGATTGTCCTGCGTGGAGTGAGTTGCGTCGTCTCAGTGTGGGCAGCTGAAACACACAGGCTAAATCCAGCTGAACTATGACAATATGAGACATTCTCCGAGTCTGGATGAACACGCTCAATGATATGATTCACAGCCAGCTGCACTGAGAAGAGGTCTGATGGCGTCTTGTGACACCACTGATCCGTGACGACCTTGTGACAAAATTTTACAGTGACATGCAATGCGGGTGTTCTGCATAAACGTGCTATTGAGGAAGAGGTGACAGAGACGACAGCTTGGCATCTTTCACAGTCAAGAAAATGGCTAGAGACAAATATACTAAGGCATAACTTTCTTTTTACTGAACTGCTAACTGAGGACCTTACAGAATTTAAGACATTAGTACTGAAATATTTGTTATTAAGCCGATTCGAAACAATGTCCATTGTGAAGAGATCTACAGAACTAAAATTGAGCTACATGGATGATAAATTATAACCTCTGCTGTTTTTTACAGGGACTTCTAAGTGTCTTATATATTAAAGTAAGACATTCCCAAACTTTTTTGGTCAACCAAAAGCCTTGAGTAAAATATATTATTTACATAAAGTACCTACTCAAGTACCGACTGAGATTTTAAGCTTATATTTTAATAATTTAATGACATCAATAGTAACATATTAATTATAAGAACAGCCTAAACTATTATTACTATTGTTATTACAACTACTACTACCTTTTATTAATAGATTCATTGTGCTTCATAAACAGTTTTATCATATACAAATTATTGTTATTAATGGATTAAAAACATTTAAATAACATGGGATAAAAGTTTATTGCATGCATGCATACAGCAACATCTCTTTTGCACACAAAAAAATGTGATTCTCAATTTATGCAGAATTGCGAAGCTTGAGCGCAGATGGTATAAGTGGAAAAATCTCAAAATCACTTGACTATGAATTCATTTATGCTGTTATTTTCTGCTGTTGGTCAGAACTGCCTCTTGAGCAAACGTCTTGTAGTTTGTGCACCTTATCAGAGTTGTGTGCTGATATGACAAGATGAAGACCGATGACAAGAAACAAGTAATGATGACCAGTAACGTGAGCACCACAACAATTCAGAAAGTCTTACAGTCTTATAGTGTGAGCTTGCTCTTATGTGCACAGGCCATCAATGGGCCTAAAGAACACTAGCTGAGGACTAGACTGAATTGGCTAAACAGAGATCATAAGCTCACTAAAGGCCATTTGATTTCTCAGAATAATACCAGGCTATAGAGCAGAATGAATCAACAACGTTTACCTGTGCCAGGTACACAAAACCCGCTTTAAACAGCAGACAAACGCAAAGCTGAAACTTGACTCCTGCCCGTCTGCTCTCATTACAGCAGTACCAGTGTTTAATGACTTCATCAACCGTGGCGCATTGTACAACGGTCACTAAGTGCTGAGCATTATTTACTGTAAGCTATTATTGCTGGAGGACTCATGAGAGACAGCCACAAAACATGGCAGAGTGATAGCAGCAGTTAGCTGGTAAACTGACCATCAAACCTTTTGGCTTCATCCCACAGCTGAGAGAAGAAGAACCATAAAAAAACACCCAGAAGGACGTTAACATTCAAAGCTCTCACTCCAGCGCAGCGTAAAAACAAAACAAAAAAAACTTCTCATGTGCTGCAACAACTTTACACTCTTCTGAGCATATTGTATAATTGGTTTAGGTCAGGGGTGGGCAAACTATTTGTCTCGCGGGCCACATTGGTTTCTTAAAATTGACAGAGGCCGGGCGTACCTGTGCATTTACTTATAAGAAATCCTAGAAAACCTGTATAAAGTATAGTTTGGTCTTAAATCACTCGACTGGGACACGTGAAATTACAACAAAACAATATTAATACAATTTAATCGACAGAAAACCCATAATATGCAATGTGACTGAATCATATATTTGCCTCAGCTCTAGATTGACAATCACAGGCGTCCAATCACAACTGACCTCTGGAAAAAAGGGATCTAACCAATGACGTTACGTTACGTTTGATGTTACGATCACAAGAGCAAGCCCCGCCCCACGACTGACAAAAATAAAAGTGCTCGCGCGAGCAAAAACAGCAGTCGAGAGTGGGCGAATGTTTGCGCGCGAGTGATTAAAATGAGCTCGCGGGTACCCGTATTTACGTGTAGCTCTGTTTTCTGCTCGCGGATGTAATTTCCGCTCGTTCCTTTTTAGCACGGAATTAACGCCATAAAAGGGGGGAGGGGGGGGGGGGGGGTGTAGAGGGGTTTGTGACATACGCCTACTCTCCACCACAGCTTCAGCGCCACTGCCGCTTGTAGCCGCGACAGAGTGACATTACAGGGAAATGTAAAATAAAGAAGGTTTAATACAGGTTCGGCAAGTTTGGCGGGCCGGATTAAAAAGCCCAACGGGCCGGATATGGCCCGCGGGCCGTAGTTTGCCCACCCCTGGTTTAGGTGAACACCAACTCTTACTCATTGAATTATACGGCAAATAAATTCAGACTGAAAAAAGGAGGCACAGAACATTGTTTCTCTCAACATGCTCAATCAAGGTATCCAGAATTTGAATTGATGCCAAATAGAATTTAACGGAAGTAGAGAATTAATCTATATTAGGGATGCACTGAAATTTCGACTACTGAAAATATTCGGCCAAAATATCTATTTACGGCTTCGGACATAATGGTTTTGAAGAGCTGAAGTCATTGACCGAAACGGATGTTTAATTAACGTTTCTCCGATGGTGCATTTTCACCTTTCAGCATCTATTTTGCGCACACAACATGGATAACTGTTAAACGCATCATCCGTGTGGATTTTAATCAATACCACTATGGATTCTTCAATCTGAAGCTCGATCTTTTAGTCTATGCCAGTGTTTTTAAACTTTTTCGAGCCAAGGTACATATTTTCATTGAAGGAAAAAAACAAAATCAAAGCACACCACCAACCGAAAATGTTACAAAAAAATGAAACTCTGTAGCCTATATTAACAATATACAGTCAGTCATTCTTATCAAAGTGTCTTGAATGAGAATTAAAAAAAAGAAGAAAAAAAAAGAAAGAAGTATTTTATGATTAATTAGTTTTCAAAAAATGTTTTTAGACCGATTTTGTGAAACAATTCTCCACGGCACACCTGATAATCTCTCACTGCACACTAGTGTACCGCGGCACAGGGATGAAAAACAATGGTCTATACTGTTTTCTTTAAACATTTGTAGCATGCTTACCATCCAATAAATCACATTAATGGTGCAGTATGAAATATTGAGGTTAAAATGGGTACCGCAGTTCAAATTCAAAATATTGGATAGTGTTTGGTTTCTCTCGCCCCTTCCTCCACAGACTCGATGCTCATGCCGGTTGCCAGTTTCAGAACATGCAACGAGAATGAGTGCAATGGAACGCAACAAGCCTTACGTTGATGAGTTGATTTATCTGCATTTTAATATGCCTGTGGTCACAGAGCTCTTTAGATGGATGTCGAGGCTTTTTAGGTCAGGTAGAGTCTGCGATCACTGAACTAGGTTGATTGCTGGCTTCTGTGGCCAGGTTAGAGTTAGTGGCTTTTCTACTTAGGTAGTTTTTCACAGAGCTGAAGTTAAGTTTTGTACTTGTATGCATGTTTGTGTTTGTGAGTGCGTGTGCTAGACCACCAGACATATGTAGGCCATCTCAGACTGAAGACCCTATCAGTGTAAAAGCGTAATGATTTGTTCTGAATGAAACATAAGAAGCTTAACAGAGACCTGATGGCTGTATGTCCCGCTGGAGTGTTCGGCAGCTGGACAATCCCGCAGTCAACAGCCCGTTAAAAAGATTAGCTACTCGGCAGCATGCATTCAGGTTACATCCAAAAGGGAAGGAATGGCACAAAGAACGGGTAAAATATGGTGGTGGACTGATATACTGGCTAGGAAAACTACTGATTACTATTCTGACAGAGAGAATAGAACTACTATTCTGAGAATAAATGCTGGAACATAACTATAGACAAAACTTGGAACATGTTCATGAAGTTAAGTAGTAGAGATCTGTTATAGTAAACTGCTCCAATGCACTCTGTTGAACAGATGGGCGAAAAACAAGCACTCGTTTATTTTAAATGTTAAGGAAGAAGTCCTTAAAACAGACTGTTAAAGACTTCTATCAGCAAACAATTAGTAATGTTAACAAGTGAGTTGACTTCAACAATAAGTCGAATGCTGTCAGACTGCAAATTACACAATACTCAATCTCTGCATACACCTCATTACATTCATTTGTTTTTCACTATCTGGTCAGTCTGTACATCACTTCATCATCAGCTTCAGACGTGTCATAGCTGCGGCAATAAATAAACACGAGTCATGCGACTCACAAGTTGGTTTACATCAGTGAAACAGGGACTGTATTGCTTAAGAACTTTTGAAGTCAACAAAAAAAAGAAAGAAAAAGATTTGATAATGTCAGCAGAACAGAAAAGTTGTTTGACAGCACAAGCAAGTTATAGTTGGATGGAAGACTATGAAGACAAACCTTTTCATGATTTGAAAAAAATGTGGGTAACACTTCAATTCTCACTATTAACTAGTTGCTTATTAGCATGCATATTATTAGGATATGGGCTTTTTATTAGTTCTTATAGTACCTTATAATCAGGGGTGCACATAACTTTTTCAGTGAGTTACTCAGGTGAGTACCAGGAGATTGTGTTTGGTACTCACATATGTAGCATTATCTTAATAAGTGCAGTCTTTCTCACTGTCCTCCTCCGTGTTGCCATCACTTTCGCCTCCACTGTCCTCTGCGGCGCGATCGACCTGTCCTCCGCGAACGCGGAAGTAGCTGGGCGATCGATCTGTCGACGGGGGGCGGCGTCAAAAGAGCCATATATGGCCCGCGAGCCATATGTTTCCGACCCCTAGCGTGAGCGATGCTCTGCATGATCCGCGTGCCCCCTTCACGTGAATGATATGCACAGTGTGCTCATCGTTAACTTTTCGGCTCAGGCTCCAGTTGGCGTTTCTTTGAAGGTGGTGAAACGCCAAAAAAGCTGCTTAATGTCTGTTGCTTTTTGGACATCTCTTACTGTAAGGTTGTCTACGATGAGATGAGAAGATCGGTTAAGTACACAAAGGCGCTTAGTGACTCAAGAGGTCCTACGCATTTCTGATTTTTGTTGCGCATGCGTACCTGCGTACCAGTTATGTGCACCCGTGCTTATAATAACACCTTATTCTGCATGACCATATTATACATCCATAATCCTACCCAATACCTAACCTCAACAACTACCGGTACCTTACCAACTAGCAGCCATATCACCCTGTAGCCTAAGACTGGTTGCCCACTGAAGCTAAGCAGGGATGAGCCTGGTCAGTACCTGGATGGGAAACCTCCTGGGAAAAACTAGGTTGCTGCTGGAAGAGGTGTTAGGAGGCCAGCAGGGGGTGCTCACCCTGTGTCTGTGTGGGTCCTAACGCCCCAGTATAGTGACGGGGACACTGTACTCCAACAAGCACCGTCTTTCGGATGAGATGTTAAACCGAAGTCCTGACTCTCTGTGGTCATTAAAAATCCCAGGATGTCCTTCGCAAGAGTAGGGGTTTAACCCCGGCATCCTGGCCAAATTTGCGCATTGGCCTTGGTCCATCACAGCCTCCTAATCCCCCCAAAACTCCAATTGGCTTCATTGCTCTGTCTCCTCTCCACCAATAAGCTGGTGTGTGGTGAGCGTTTTGGCGCAATATGGCTGCCGTCACATGATCCAAGTGGATGCTGCACATTGGTGGTGGTTGAGGAGATTCCCCCGTACTATGTAAAGCGCTTTGAGCTCTGGAAAAGCGCTATATAAAATGTAACGATTCTTCTTCAACTATTAATAAGCAGTAATTGGGAGTTTATAGAGGCAAAAGTCAATTAATAGCTAATTAAAAATAAGAACTGTACCCTAATCTAAAGTGTGAATAATAATTAGCAATAAGCCTCCCTACAACTTCTGAAAGAGAACAGAAGTGTTTTACTCCAGCATTATAGAAATTGTGGTTTGATTAACATTAAGCACACAAACGGAAGTAGATTTATTAAGCTGCTGTCACTTTAAGAGCTGCGCAGATACAATATATTGTTACACACGCACTCTTTAGTCACTTTGTTTAGTTCACTTAAGGCATAACTGACCTTTACGTAAATACTCAAGATGGTGTGTTGAGAAATAAACTGAAATCTGGATTATTGCACCGTTCGAGAGGCGGCTGTATGCGCGAGTACTTCGCTTATTGCATTTAATAACATTGAGCATGTGACGTGACCAGTCTATTCTCTGCTGACGTTTTAACTTTTAGACTGCAGTTATTGGCAAGCCAAAAAGTTTTCTTCTATTAAGCAGAATAAATTGTGTTTGCCTGCTGATCTTTATGGATATGTTCATTTAAATACACATCGGTGGTCCCTATATTAAACCACAAAGGCAAAAGATAAAAGCTTTGTACTGTTCAGTCCTCTACAGCAGTGGTCCGCAGCCCGGTACCCATCACTCATAATGAAACCATTCCAAAAAAAAAAAAAAAAGACACAAACTGACTATTAGTACACTTTGAAACTTATTTCAAGCATCAGTACATTCACATAGCAGTGACTTGCATTTGTCAACTAGGAATACAAGACCATAATAATAAATAAAGAAAAACCTATGACAGTGATTTTTAAAAGTAAGAAAGATCATTTAACTTTTAAAAGGCTGGGTTGGCAGGTGGCACAATTAGTCCATCTCTAATCCCAGTTTTAATGACCAGCACCTGACTCTCCCTGCTGGACAAACACACTTCAGTAATCATGAATTCCAGAGAGTCTGAGCAATACAGACGGCATCTCTCACAGAGAGACATCAATGCTATTCACACATGCAGCTCAGTGAACGCTCTCCCTGGGAATTAATGACGGTGTCTGCGGAGGAAGTGGAGTAAAGCAAAGAGGCAAAGCTCCTCGGGGTGGGGAAGCGCACGCGAGTCGTGAATTATGTAAACACTGAATTCTCACACACAGTCTCTCTCCTGGGAAAGGACGGAAGCTGTTGATTTTTGCAGTAAACTACAATGGAAGTACAGACTGAAGAAATAAAACATTATTGTGTGGCGATCAAGCAGTCAGACGAGTAGTCTACAACATGCTCTCATTCTTTAAGGACATTCAAAGAGGGTCAAAATAGTTTTACGATCATGATCAACGAGGTTTACATTGCCAACAGGCATTTGTTATGGCAGCACTATCTGTAGAGTTTTCACTCTTCTGCTAATATTTTCATCTGCAAATGGCTTGAGAAAAAGTCTGCTAAACAAGACTAGGGCTGGGATGATGCACCTATACTCCTCACAGGGCTCAATGCTGTCGTCTTTTTCAGTGGTTTAAATTTGTACACACCCTGCAAATAGTTCCACTGGCCTCACCACAAAAAATAATAAGGAAATAAAATAGGCCTAGTCATTGACTTTGACTCGTTTTTGACCCATGACCTTAATAAACAAGCGGCGACACCAAAAACTACTAGCCTAACTCTACTAGTAAACCAGCAGTAATAAAATAAAAATAGCACAAATACAAATGGACAAAAATACAAATAAAATAAACACTGCTTTTCATGTTTTTCAGGTATATTGAACAGCTACTTTCAGATGCATAGTCTTCACTGCGTAAATTATGAATCGTAGTGAGTGACTTTTTTTGCCCTTTTTTGTTTGGTTAATATTAAAACAATGACAGGATCAGCAATATTAGGCTGGTGTCACTTTAAGAGCTGCACGGATTCAATATACTGTTACATGTCTTATTTCTCAACTCTTTAGGGTCGTCACTTAAGATATAAGAGACTAGGATACTTGCAGAGACTGGCTGTTTTTGATGCGATTATGTTTGTTCAAGCCCAATAAACAGGCTTCAACAAATCCACTCGCCCGCTCGCATTTGCGAGTGAAAGCTCGGCGAGTAAAAATCGGGCGAGTTAGATTCTTCAGATTCCAATACAGTTTTTCTAATCATTCAACTACTACATAGAAAAAACTTCAGGCCGCATAACACTCGTAAAATTTGCCAAACAAAAGCAGAAAATCGACGACGGGCTAGTGGCGATCAGATATACGATTCAGTACTAAAGTTTGAATCACGAATGTAGTATTTACTACAGGGGTCTCAAACATGCGGCCCGCGAAACGATATTTTGTGGCCCGCGGGACCATATGAAACTATTTTGAATGAATAGCGCTTTACCGCGTTGTGTGTGTGTGTGTGTGTGAAAGGTTCCTTTTTCGTGCGAGCTGCAGCTGTGCAAGCCAACCAATCACAGTGGAGTACATGACTCCCGGGAGCCAATCATAGTGGAGTAAATGACTCCCGGGGCGGGGCATCAGCCGGGCTTGAGGCAGACAGAGAAACACAGCTGCCCGTGTAACATCACATTTGTCAAAGCCGTCATAGAATTATTACTTATTGTGTTTGAAATTGAGCATGTTTGACTTTGAGCTGGACGAAGTGAATGTTACTGTTATCGGCGTTGGATTTAGCGTCATGCGGATTGTATTTTGTTTTTCCATCATTTGAAATGGGCTGATTTGCGGGACATCGGTGTTATAATATAGAAAATCCAGTAAATAACGCCTCCGTGGCTGCATCCCATTGTTTGTATATAGTACATTTATTAAATTTATGTCCATAAAAATGATCTTCAGATTCACTATCAGATTAATTATATTGTTTCTGGGTTCTTGTTGCATTTAACCAATAAATATTTGGTTTTGCAGTATACCATGTGTTTTTTACTTTAATAACTATTTTTGTCTTAAAATGCAGGGTGAGTGCTTTATGTGAAGGACGAGTAAGTTTTTAGGGTCACTAGTCCTGCAGGGCGAGTGACCCTGGAATAATTCATCGAGGCCTGATAAGGCATGGAAAAGAGCTCAATTCAGCATGTGCACGCTGTCTGAGAAGCAGCTTTCTGGGATGTGCGCGCACAAAAGTTCTCACACTGTCCTGAATGACGTTTATACTGACTGCCATCGGCCAGTTCTTGTTGTTGAGCCCTCTGTTAAAATAAAAGGGGTAACTACCACATCTATAAGAATAATTATTTTATAGTAATAGCGATTCTGAAATTATTTTTTTTATTTTTATGTACATTTTCCCCCAGCCCAAGTTAAGACAAATGACACAGAATATCTGTTTAATACAAGCAGAAATACATGTTCCCTATCAGAAAAAAGTTTAGAATAAAGAGTTGTTGTTTTTTTACAGTAAACAATGTTGCATATAAACAAATTTTGAAATATTTTTATGTTTTCAAATAATTGATTTGTCTCTCTAACACAAAATATATACATACCATACATATATAAAACACACACACACACAATACACTAGAGTAAAGACACTGAAAAGGTCCTGCTAAAGCTACATTTTCAGTATCTTCACTCCAGTCTTTTACACAGATGACAGTTGATCAGTCAACAAGTTAAGTTAAATTTAATTCTATTCCTCATATAACATCATATGTCTCGAGTCATCTGAATTAGTTTTGCGGTATGTTTTGCAGTAAAAACGCACTGTCACTCTATAGTGTCGTAGCAATATGCCTCTTCCATCGTATAGTCTCTGTTTAGATGGGGAGGACAACCCATATAAACCTACTGAGAATCAGATAAACAATGCAGTGAAAGAGGACAATTTATTTTTGTTTTGTTTGAGGCATGTAGTCAGGAACTGGGAACTTTCAGCGAGGGTGCAGAGAAAAGATGCATTTACACATCCCTTTTAATGCAGCTCCAATGCAGAAGCGTGTAATTTGAGTGCATGATCAAATGCAACTGCCAAAATAAAGACAAAATATTCCTCATTTCTGTCATTGGTTGGACAAATAGATAGTCCTGCCCCATAACTCACTCAACTGGATGTTGTGATGCTCAAAACAAACAGTCAGTTTTTAATTTAAGAAGCCAAACTAACCATGACTTGAATTACTCAATAAAAAATAAAAAAATAAATAAAAAAAACTCTACACAAGAACCACACTTGGATGCTTATTTTAAGGCAGAGGCAATACATGCTGATAGTGAACAACAGAGACTGTAGTTGTTCATGATCTGAGGCTAAAGCTTAATATCTCCTTTATGTCAGGTGACTTTATTAAACCTTTAATCGCCACATCTTCTCCGACAGAGTCTCTGGCAGCAGGCGGCATCTCATCAGTAGCGGCGTCTGTGCGGTGTCTCGCGCTCTCACCGTGTGTGTGTGACTGACGTAACCAGGCTAAAATTAAATCGCTGAGACAATGACAAGCGCACAGGCAGCAGAACGCTAGCTATACAAAGACAACAATACCACAGGGTTCAGCCGGCAATTTCCCTTTTCATCCACAGTAAGGAAATTGATCAAGTTTGAGGGAGTGTAAAGAGAGCTGATAACTGATCTGGTTCTTTTCTCTCACACACACACACAGATTTTATATATATTAAAAATATCTGCCATAATTGACAAAATATCACACTGTCCCGACACACAACAAAGTACAAATTTTCATAGCACATCAACCTAATTTTTTTTTTATTAAATGAATTTCATATGGCCCTAATTTAAAGTGAGCTGAACTACTGCTGAAGATGGTACGTATGCTACATATTCACAAGGTGACAAGAAAATGAAAATCAACTCACAGATAAACTGAAATAAGGTGAAGGCGGCGTTCCATTTTACACACACACACACACACACACGTAAAGGTTTTAATCTGGATTGTGCCCTATAATCCCTCTGGCAAATGGATTTCAGCACAGCAACTGACCGATGGAGCACGTCTACAATAACTGCGTGCTTGAATGGCTAATTCAGAGTTTATCAATGGTGAGAGAAGGGCTGGAAAAAACTGACTCTTTATTGCTAGAACATGACAAAACCTGGCCATACAGGTGAACCGTTCACTAATATGAGGTAGAATGTTCTTCACTTATGATCAAATATTTTCCTACATCAAAATATGCATTTGTTAAGTAAAAACCCAAAATAACCATCTTAATTTCATAATTTATGAATTTTCTAACAAGTGATAGTTTGTGTTGCCTGACTTTGGCACAGTTTGCAGTGCAGGGTGAAATATTAATATATTATGCATTTTGTCTCATAAAAATGCGCATTTGACTTGAACCGACAGTAGCAGAAGCTTGAGTTGGGATACAGATGTAAATTTCTGTTCATTAACAAAAACGGTAACATCTGTATAAACTATAAACAACCTCATAGGGTAAAATGTATATATATTCTGACTGTTGGAGTTATGACTATACTTTTATTCAAATTAACCATTAGTCATCCAAAGTATCCATTCAGATCATGACAGACATAGGTAAAATGGAACCCACATTAAGCACCTCACTACCATGCCTACATTAACTCTTTCCCTGCCATTGACGAAAAAAAAGAAGACATTTTCGTGTTTGTTTTCACAGTTATAAAGTAGGAGGCAGATCTTTCTGAAAGAGTACAGAATCTCCTTATCAAGACATGCGAAGCAGCAGCAGCAGAAACAAGCAATGGCATATGTAAGCAAAAGTATACGTAAAATAATGCGATTATCAACATTATAAAAAAATATATAAGATCAAAACTGCCTATGTGTTACTGAATGAAATGTGAACCTAAGACGAGCTGTAGGAATGTGTAGCTTTGGGGCTGTTGATGGCTTTTTGCTTAAAAGTTTGTTTTATTCAAATGTTGATAAAAAAAAAAAGTATGCATTAAGATTGAATACAATGTCTGTCTTTTAATATATTGCATGTGAATATATTGCCTTGAAAATTGTATTAAAAAATAAAATATTTGTTACTTAAAAATGCTGGCGGTGGCTGTTTTTTTTTACCACTCAATTCTATTGAGGAAAATTCTATTGCAATAATTATTGTTACAGTTTAATCATCCAGCACTGGGTGAGCAACATTATGCACTTTCATGGCCAGAAAGAAATAAAACAACAAAATAATAGACCATGAACGGTACGTTTGAAGGTTAGTCCAATTGATGGAGAGGCAGATTCAAGTGAGGGTCCCGAGGAGATATTTAAAATTCATAAAGCTGTCAGCACTGCCGAGCAGATGGACCGGGAATAAAACCGTGTTCAGGGTAAAATAAATGTCAGCAGCATCTTACTATAAATGATCGTGAACATGCTACTCTTTGACAGGGCGACTCGGCACCTCATAGGGTTGAACGAAAATGAGGAAGTGTTTATCCAGACACACAAAGTGTTGTTCTTCCATGGACAACAAAAAGGAGAAATTTATTGGATTCAGCCAGATGCTCATTTCCTTACAATCAATGTAAATGAGAATGAACGATCTAAATAATAAAAAAAGCGTATCGCAAGAATCAATAGACAAGTCAAATGCGATTTCTTTGCTCTGTCGCCCAGCACAAACCTAACATACACCACTATGTATTCTCTATCTACAGAAGTGAGAACACAGAGGAAGAGAAAGTAACCTTTTCAAATCACCTGATCAACAGCAGGTTATCTGTGGTTCCTGTTTACACAGGAAGTGACAAACTAAAAAAGATTTTTATCTGAAATCAGACCGAACTCAAACCCTATGTCTCAAACCCAAACAGGACGAGTTTAGGCGTTTCACAGATGTACTTTGAGATTTCAAACTCATCAAATTGAACACATTGTGTTTTTTCCCCCTCACAC
The DNA here is from genome assembly GCA_037043235.1 of Rhodeus uyekii. Lineage (NCBI taxonomy): Eukaryota > Metazoa > Chordata > Actinopteri > Cypriniformes > Acheilognathidae > Rhodeus > Rhodeus uyekii. Next base: position 779,204 of record JAWRVZ010000176.1, on the reverse strand, counting down.
AGCCATGACTAAAATTACAGAGCACATTACCTGTCTTTGGGAAAACTTTGACGCATGTAATCCTGTCTGGAATGCCAATCAGACTGAAGAATCCTACTTAATGCAAATTACAGGTTATTTGATGCAGCGACTACCAATGCGAGAACATTTACATTTATGTATTTGGCAACCGCTTTTATCCAAAGCGACTTACATTGCATTCAAGGAACACATTGAATCATTTCTTGCTTTCCCTGGGATCGAACCCATTACCTTGGCGTTGTAACCAATGCTCTACCGATTGAGCTACAGGAAAGCGAACCGAGAATAGAGTTGGTATAAAAAAAGTGGATTTGAATGCAGTCCAACTCAACTCTGCTCCTTGAGGTCCACTGGAAGGGTTTTGCTCCAACCTTAATCAAACATACCTGAACAAGCCAATCAAAGTCTTCAGATGGCTAGAAAGTTGACCAAGGACAGAGCTAGTCGCGGTCGGAAAGTGGACCTCAAGAACCTCTTCTTTAAACCAACAGGCATAGAGACTTGTGACAGGTTCCTTTAGCTTGAAATGAACGAACCAATGCTCTCAATCAGGGATGAATGAAGTAGCAGCAGATTTTTTTAAATCACAAGGCACTTCACCTGTGAGCCTAAGGATCTTGTGAACGCAGATGCAGATTAGATGCTGATTATTCAGCAATCAGGAGTCACTTGAAACTCGCCGTGGAACCAAACCAGTGGGAAACGGAGAACTGACTGGGTCTGATGTGCCATATGTAGTCAGTGAGAGAGACAGGACACTTACTTTCTCTAAGTGCTCAATTAACTAGACGGCATGAGCCCGTCTGCACGCTGCACATCTAAAAGGCACAATTTGCATTTAGAACATTCTGTCGGCTTCGTTCATCAGGCCAAAAATGTCAATCTTACTTTTATCTGAAAGGTACAAATCCAACCCATGGGGAGCAATTTGACTAAACTCAAGACAACAGTAGAAGGCATAAATCAAAACCTCGCCAAGTGCACTCAGAGAGACACATCACAACAAATGCATCTGCACATAGACACATTATCTGCATGCACAGAATACCTGGATGACTTCGTAAATTTGGTAAACAACAGAGACTTTTTTTCTAAACATACCAATTTTTAATCAGATTTCAGCATGCATAGTTCATTTTGCATCATTGCACTCCAATAATATCCAGTATACCTGTAGATGAAACAGTAGTGCATTGTCCAAGCAATGCCAAGGTCATAGGTTTGATTGCCAAGAAGGACGTGAACTGACCAAACACATACCTTGAATGCAATGCAAGTCAGTTTGGATAAAAGCATCTGCCAAATGCGTAAATGTACATAAGATTTACAAAACAAAGAAACTCTGTATGGAATAGCAGATTCCAGAACATCTGAATGGAGCAGCACTAATGATGGAATACAGTGCCGTGTGCCTCCCGTCTGCTTACAGAGATAATCACACGACTTAAAGAGTGTAATACGATTAAATCCCTGCCTTTATTATGCTCAGATGATCTAAGCGCTCATGCATACCGTTCATCTAACCATGAGGATTTCAACACTATAAAGGCCCGTGGAGGAACAAATCAAACCGTCTTTGCCAACAGACATTGTGCAAGAACACAATCTGGTGCTTTTCAAACAAAGACACAAAATATAAACGAGTGTCGCAACAGATCATGTGCAGCTCTTCCTGCAAATGACAAATCTATTTAAAGCTTTAAGTCTTCGCCAGCATTTTCATTTCTTAAAACGTACTTTTGGTGTGATGGTTAAGTCTCTATATGAGTAGTGTGAGTGAATGCATAGTGTCTGGTACCAAAAAAAGCTTTATTTGGGTGAAAACTCAGTGTATACACAGAATCAGGCAGATAACAGCTGGCTAAACAAAAAAATGGCTGAAAATCTAATTTCAGTTCAAATACATGATTCGGACCTGCTAACTCACTGTTACCACCTTTCCATTCATTTGGTACTGATCCATTGTAGAGAGAAAAAACTCTATTATTATATCTCTATTATTATAATCATCAAATCTCTGAGATGCACCAGATACTTTCTTTGTCTGTCCATGAAAAATGATTTTGCCGATTTTCACTAGCGACTATTCATAATAATAGCTGCATCCGCTTCCAGAGGTCATGGATAGAGTTACAGGATTAGGATTAATATCCATGACAGAAGGTTTGCATATACATTTCTACAGTTGTCTCCTTTTGAGAAGGAACGGATCCATAGGGTCAGTTCTGCATCTGATTTTGATGCGTCCTCTTCCTGTTTATGCCCAGAGGGAACCGGCTGTTCGTTTGTCCCTTCTGTCCTAGAAGTCACTCAACACTGAATCGTCAAGGTGGTTCAACTCCACAACTACAATGACTTTCTGCAGGAGAAGTTGTCATTTGATAAAAAATTTATGTTTTGCGTTCCACTAAAGAAATAGCAAGGGGGTTGAATAATGACAGAATTCTTGACAGGGTTTAGAGGACTACTAATGCTGACAAGCAATATTAGGCTAGAAAAAAAAGGTTCATTGAATTTTACCGGAGCAGGGCTGAGTCATGATTTTCGGTCTCAATATTGCGATAAGAGTCTCAAAAGCCCTGCATCTGTGGTCCAAACCTTTAAATACCTCCAAAAAGAATGTGGAGTCAATCGTGCCTCAGCAAGAGATTCAAAATCATCAGCACTTGTTAAAGCCTGCCTGTGACGAGACCCTCTGTGGCTGCTGTCAAAGTGCAGCACAAATATGAAGCATGGTTGGGCAATAAAGAATTTTTTTTTATCATAATAATTAAACATCTCTCAACAGCTTTCAGCCTTGTGACTAAATTAAATATTAGATTTCATATTTACATTTCATCTCAAATTCAAAATGATATTAATGCCATTTTTAAGGTGATTTAAAAAAAATGTATCCACTTAAAATGTTGTAATGTGAGTAACTAGAGCTGGTTGGTTGTTTTTGTCTTAAAAAAAAAACGTTATATAAAACAAAACAAAAATATTTAAAAAATAAGTTATATTTCACCTGAAAATAAAGCAATAAGTAGTTATATTTTACACAAACAAATGTGGCACATTTCTAGGCCTAGATTTTTATAACAACCAAGCACATTCCCTCAAAATACCATTTACATATTTGACAGATGCTTTTATTCACAGCAACTTATACCGCACTGAAGTATGGACTACATTGTCAAAAACGTCTATGTGTATTTGCAAAATATCTGCGTGTGTTGCTCTACTGCCTTTAATTTATTGCTGATATAACTAAATAAAGAAAAATCTTATTAGAATATAATAACGGACTATGAATGCAACGAAAAATAAAGAGAACCAATAATAAAAAAAAAAGTTTAAAAGTAAAACATTACAGTATTGAGAAACTAATGCAATTAACCTCAATGTAAATATATCTTTATGGTCTTTAAAGCTTTTATGTATACAGAAAATAGCAATCGAAGCAAACTTCATGAGACATTCAATATGTAAAGATACATTTATCCAAATGTATTTTTAGGTCTTTTGATTTTGAGATGTAACCTGGACATGTTCTTGTGAGATTCACACTCAAACCCTTAACTGAAAGGAAACGCTTCTGCAAACCAGGATGCTGAAAAGCGCGACATCCCCGTTCAGCTCTATCGCGGTTGAGCAGCAGATCGCTACTCATTGATAGTGCATGGATACTCAAATGAAACTCAAGTGTGTACGGCCGAATCAGAAAGCAGAATGCACTTAAATGACTGTGCTATCGACTGTCTATCAATGAGTCAGTAAAACTATGCAACTAACATAGATAGATATAAAAAGTTTTTAGCTTTAACATGGAAATGAATCTGATCCTTCACTTCAATGGCACAGATTTTAATGAATTGAACAGCGCTGATTTCAAAGATTTCACTTTCTTTGACACGATAACCTTTTTCTCCACAAATACGACTTGACCCTGAAGGACATACGCAAGTAATCACACACACCAAGTCAATCCCTCTCATTTTCACTAAAGTGCAAATCCACGGAGCCTCTATACAAATCACCAAGATAAACTAAATCTTGTTATCATTATTCATTTATTTAACATGCAATACACGTGCACAACAAGTAAACAGTTGCTTGCATTCCACTACTAAATGATTGTACTTGGGTTAGGTGGCTTAGGATTTATGGTGAATTTTTTAATGTACATTTGTTGTGTTTTGAATTTATCGTTACGTCCCAATCTAGTAACATAAATGAAAAATGCTAAATAAGAAAAGCATGAGTTTTCTTTCATTTCATTAGAATCCTTTTCTCTTACAGGCCTCTACCCAGAAATGGGAATGTGCCAAAATAACAAATAAAACAGAAACTAGTTGTTTATTTAAACACTACCATATCCGGACAAAGCAAAAGCAGAAAACAAAATACAATTCACTTCCCTGACTCCCTACCCATTTCAAACCAGGAAAAAAAATACTTTAAAAAAATAATAAGCACCTGTTTCCTGCAAAATAGTGGTATTACTCTATTTACAGATTACCTTTTTAATACCGACACAAATAGGAACAACCACTCGCAACAATAACAAGAGAATGAAGGAAAAAAGCAATAGGAACAACATTAACATGACCCGTCAGATTACTTCTCTCCAAATGGTCTCTAGAATCATCTCACACTAATTTTACGCTCTTTGCACTGGTTGCCAGTCTGTTAACAAATTGATTTCAAAATTATTTTATTTCTTTATAAAGCTCTTAATAATTTAGCCCCAAAATATCTCACCAATCTACTTGTTTCTCATAATCCATCTCGATCTCTACGATCATGGAATTGTCACTTCCCGTTTGTTGCACGATCTCGCCTGCAACGCTTTCTCAGTAGCCGGCCCTAAACTGTGCAATAATCTGCCACTGTCGATTAGAACAGCTCCTACGTTAGCCAAATTCAAATCCATGTCTTTTATCTCATGCTCGGTCTGTTCTTTATCTTATCTTTGGCCAACCAAGATTGATTTTAAATGTGCTTTATAAATAAGCTGAATTGAATCGAGTATGAATACCAGAATACTTCACTTCTGATTAACTTAGTAAAACGGTTCAAAAGGACGCTGACACGAATGAATCTTCCAAGCAGAACACACACACACCTGCTTGTCTCCAGTCTTGTGCAGACACACGTTTTTTTTACAGATGCGATGCCAACAGAGGAGCCAGTCCGCTTTCCCAGGGGATTAGAAGCCAGAACCTGGAGCAATGGATTGAGAGAAACTCGAGACAGAGAGAAATGTCCACAAAATTACAGTTTAAAACTATACATTTATAAACATATCAATATATTAATATGTTCAATGTTTTTTTTTTTTTTTCAAGCCTTTCTTTAAAGTCATCCACTGTCGTTTTGTGGCTTTTTTAATTTATTTTAAGAACTGGCTTAGGCACCATTAGTCTTAAAAGTATCGATTTGGGACCAGTATCATAAAAAACACAAATGGTACCCTACTCTACTCACTCTGCATGCATGACATGGGCGGTGCGTGAAGGCCTCGGACGATTCCTTGTCTATCTGATTTAAAGCTGTCCGTTAGAGACGCAGTGAAAAAGGAAAGACAGGATTGATGTCCTCATCAAACGTGCAGGACATTGACTATCGATTACAGGATCCACGGGCGGTTTTGCACATGCAGGAAAACATCTAATCTGCGTGAGATCTTCACGACAACCCAGTCAAACTGAATCTACGGCGTGTGAAAGGAACCGTGACCTGCTGACTCAGAAACATCACCAGCTACTGAAGAACACACTGATAAGGACAAACCTAGACTGAGCAGGTTGATAGTATGCAAAATGGGAAGTAGAAATTGGTTAATAAACAGAGATTGTGCTACACTGCTTATACAGCATTTGCATGAGGCATTTTCCATAATTAACATGCAAGAAAAATACTCTGAAACTGGAAATAAAGCAGTCAGTCAAGTTTACATTATTTAGTAAATGGATTTCCGCTTTAATAGAAAAATATAACAAACACGATTCATGTAATCATTTTGGAAAAAAAGGATGCTTTGTTATAGCTTTTGGAGCAAAGGCGCTGCAATCCAGCAATACCACAGCGTGTGATGTCACAGGGTTTGTTTGCTCCGTTGGCTTACTTTTTGGTGGTGTACGCCGATACCCATCGTTTCAAAGTCCATCTGCTGTCAGGAGCATCTATTGCACGGTCACAGCAGGGAAGCTAATTGTATTTACAGGTGAACATAAAATATGTTGCATGGCACAACTGGTGAACGAGCCAGAGCAACGCAAATATCTCTGAAAGGTCAGTCATAACCACAAGATGCCACATGAACGTTATTGTGTTCGCGGTTGTTTGTTTATATCACATACATTGCTCCTCGCGTTATGAAAACAACATTTGGGATACTACAATCAAAACCTCGTGATGTAGAAAGATTGACGTTGGATATTTATCCAAATTATGTTGAAAACCAAAAACATTTCTTTACCCTTTAATAAAGTACATTGAAAAAGCAGCAATAAGAGTCATCCTTAAAAATAGCAAACACCCAAATAACATTAGATTTACTATATCATTCGAAATATTTGTATGTACATCTGTGTTCAAAATATATTGTAACCCAAATCTAATAAACGCATAAATAATTAATAAATTGTCTTTAACCTTCCCTGTCTGTCCTCTACCAAACCCTGTGACGTCACACGCTGTGGTATTCCATGATTGCGCTGAATTTGCGCCCAAAAAAATATTTAAAATGGTTATTACAGTAAAATACCTTGAGAAAAGGTATTTTCCGCACATGCCGTCAGTAGCCGCTACTGTATCGCCTGTCTCGAAGGTAAGAACTCAAAATTAAAACCACATATTATTTTATATAACAGGAATCCTTACATTCTATTGTGTGTGTATATATGTGTGTGTCTCTATAGCAGTTAAAAACATGTTTTTCCCATTGCTGTTAACACTAATAAGGGAGTATTTTAGAGGGCCGGAACAGATAAAAAAAATTCTGTTATTTCTTATGGGAAAAAAGGATTTGAGATATAATTTGAGATTTGAGTTACGAGCTCCGTCCTGGAACGGATTATACTCATATCTCAAGGTATTACTTCATCAGGAAATCAGTTCACTAAATGTAAACTTGACTGGCTGCTTCATTTCCACTTTAAAGGGATAGTACACACAAAAATGTCAATTGTCATTCTTTAAAACACCTTCTTTTGTTTTCTGTATAAGAGTCATTCAGGTGTGTAAATGACAGAACTGCTCATTTTTGGGTGAACTATCATTTTAAATGTTCCAGAAGCCTTAGGCATCAGGCGTGTGTGTGCATGTGAGAGATATAATGCAGGTGGCGCAGAGACTGTTGAAAGCTCTTTGAGCAGCGGGTGGAACGGAGCCAGTCCTGAGAGTAATGCAGAAGGAAGGGAGGAGGTTTATCCATAAAGAAGTGGAGTTTGAACTGCTGCGGACACACCAGACAACCCAACTACTGATCCATTCCCAAACAGAGTAATGTTTCCCTGATGCCAGACAATTCCCACTGAGAATATTTATTTTGCTCTCCATCTTTGCACTAGTTATGCAAAATGAATTTATGAATAATACTTTTAAATCAGTTCACTGCAGCAGTCTGAACTGATTCACAAAAATAAAACTTAAAGAACCATAAAGATATTAGCGTTTATTATAAATGCGTGCTGGAATTTTATTGTTTTTCATTTTAAATGGAACCTATTATGCAAAATTTTTAAATTGGGTTTGAACAAATCTGTCACAATGTAACAGGCCCCACCCATGAATCTAAATGTTCCGTTGCTGGCTTTATCAATGAGCAAAGAATGTTTTTTTTCCCTATTCTACTACGTGTTTGAAAGTCGCGCATCTTTTAGAGGGTCTTGCGCAGAAAACGACGTTCGAAAAGCATCAGAGTGGGATGCAAGCAGATCCTGTGGAAACGGTTTTGTAGTTGCCAGAGTATCCGAGGTACGAGCTGTAAAAGCTCTGTCCTTTCTGGAAAAATGTATTTAAAGATTTTATTGCTTTCAGCCAAAAATGGGCTTGGTATGATAAAAGACCTGTGGGGTATTTTGAGCTGGAAATTCAGACACATTGTGGGGACACCTGAGACTTATATTACATCTTGTAAAAATGGATATAAAAGATCCCCTAAAATGATAAAGCTTTTTCAAGCAGGATGGATTCTGAATTGTTGTGAAAGTATAGTTGCGGTGTGGACTTTTAAATATAGCGTTATTGCTCTTGGTGTAAAGGGAACTTGTCTTGGTTTTAAATTAGGTTACTCAAAAAAGACATGCAAGCTTTTTTCTTCCCTTTAAATATTTAGTCAGGTAACACTAAACTTTTCCATTTAAAAAGGAGTTGGTTTTTTGGGGATCTAATTACAAGATATTGTATGCATTGATAAACACTTTGTGCAAACACGTTCTGTGTCAGTATTAATAACGTAATATATGTATCATCCAGACTGACGATCAAAGTATAAAAATACTTGTTATCTGTACATCTAACCATGCAATACATTAACTTCCGCAAAGTTAACTAACTTGCATTGAAAAAGCATGTCATAAGTGAATGTGGACATCTGTGACGGTCTTGCATGCGATGGAGAGAAGCATACTTTCATTTCCTCAATCACACACAGTTTATCAAAACAGCACCGGGCAAGACTGCTGACGCTGCACGGTGTATTGTAAGTCATTTTCATAAGGTAAACATTGACCAACAATTGGTCAACTTGAATTTGGTAGATGTGGAAGCCACTGTTAATATGCCCACATGTGCTACCACCCTCAAAAAAAGAAACGTTAGTGCACAATAGCAATCATTCACCAGCTTGTAGGCGAAGCTGTTCCAGTAAAAGTCAGAGAAAACAGCGCGAAGGGGAGCCACAACAAACACTTCCTGGATTTAATTTAAAGTGAGGAAGAGAGTGTGTATTTAATGTCGGCTCGCTCCGTTTATGTGTGTGTTTTACTGAGTATGAACATGGACCACGTGTCCGGCACGACCGGCAGAGGACATTTTTTTGAAACCACAGTGATGACGAGCCAAACGAGCGGATCTGGTTTCATTGGTGGTTTGTGGTTTGTGAATGTCTCGATATCTGTCAACAGATTTGTAGAACATCATTAGCTTTACAAAACAGCATGAAGTTAATACTAACTCTATTTATTGCCTTTAATCGTCTTTGAAGTTTTTGCTCTTATTGCAGTAAATTCATCATTTGGACAATGCATTACAAAAATAGTTTGGAAATCTTTTAAAACTAATGGATAAAACAGCTTTTCTATAACATGTATTAGTTAAAATAAACTTCAACTGAACTTGCATGGGATACGTGAAATTGTATGTCATTACAACGCTGAAACATCACAAACATTGGTGTTTGCAACGCCAAGGTCATGGGTTTGATTCCCAGGGAAAGCAAGAACTGATTAAAATGTCAATATGTTCATTGAATGCAATATAAGTCGCTTTGGATAAAAGCGGACAAATGCATAAATGTAAACATGCAGAACCCCACCGTTTTTCTACACAGCTCTCAATCTCTTTTTACCCTGTAAAGTCACAACATTTAAAAGTAGTAGTTGAAATAGAGGTGGTCACTACACTATGATCATGACACAACGTTTTTTGCCTCTAGCTTTGAAACAAATTGCACTTTCTTTTTTGTACAGGATTCCCCGTGCTTTTTGAAAACAGAAAGTAAGTCTCATATCCCCTTAAAAAAAACCTTCTCGATCTCATTCACAGTCGGTTAGAAGTCATACTCAGCCAACGTTTAAAGATTAACTTCAAATCACCAGTGAGAGCCTGTTACAGAATTAAAGTTCAATCCAGGCCACAACGGCTGGGGAAATTACATCCCAATAGCTGACGGCCTTCACCTGCCTTTCCACTGGATTTGAATTTTCCAGAGTTTGCGTGTAAGAAGCAACAAACAAACAATAAGCATGAGCGGAAATTGTGTGAGAACGTGTACAGGCCATATTTCACATTATTATCAAGAGAACAAATGAGGTACACTTAAAGAATATTGTACAACCATTATGATTTTTTTGCTCCGAGACATTATTTTAAATGATATTTTGCCTCTAAAATCATGCATCTGGATATTTTACTTTTAGTCAAAGCTTTCCTGTAGCTCAAACTCAAAAGCACAGTGCTGTATGCAAATACATGCTATAAGCAACAGAAAGGTCATGGTTTAAAATATTTTATGAATGCAGGAATTGAAAAAAAATGAGATTACGAGTCAAGATAACAAAGAACGGAAATGAGAACGGTGAGTCAAATGTGCATAATGCAAAAGAAGACTTGTTGATATGAACCAGAACCTGTTCTTGACAGTTTTTCTGAGAATCCTCCATTTAAATAGCATGTTTATGAAACATCAGATTACCGAACTGGTTCTCAGAAACAAAAACAACCCGCATGACGACTGAAAAGTTATCGCTCACATGTGCTTCGGTACACCTGTTCAGAGAACTTCCTATCCTGACCACAACAAGGACTGCAGTCTCTCACCACCGTTGCACATTACCATGAATCTGTAAAAAAGACGGCTTGCAACAACTGCACAAATATAAAACAGATCTTCCAGAGTAAGAAAAAGTTACATCACATCCTTCGATAAGCTCATCAGATTGCTTCGACCAATAAAACCAAAACTTCCTTCACTGTTGCAAACCAAGAGGCTGGTTTAACCTAATAGGTGACCTAGTGGTTAACTAAAAGGTGAAGGTTCGAACTCCACAAGGTTTGATTACCATTTTGAACTTAATCATGACATAAGCTGGGGAAATAACAAACATGACCTTGAAGCTTAATAACCTCTCAAACTTGTATACACATTCACTTAACACATTTGCACAAGTATATAAATGGCAAAATGCTGATTTGAAACTTCATGGACATTATGTGTCAACACCACATATTTACAAGAATTAAAACAGGTTAAGTGTGTCATATCAACTACTAATAACCATATAGATTAAGATACATTATGACCAGTCTTAAAGAGTTACTAACGTGTAAGACTACACTACGTCATTTATTGGCTTCATGAAGAACCTTTAACTAGTGTTGTAGTCAAGACCATCTAAACCGATATCAAGTCGAGACCGAGACGAGTGTGTTGAGATCCAGACTTTGTCGGGTTGAGACTAAGATGGAAAGAAAAGACCACCGTGTGCGGAGACCAAGACAAGACCAAGACTTTGTGGGGTTGGGACCAAAAACAGAATGTGTTGAGACCAAGACATAACCAAAGAATTTGTGGGGTTGAAACCAGGATGAGACCAAAACCAGTGTGTGCTAAGACCAGGACTAGCGAGTGTTGAGACCAGGATGAGACCAAGACAAGACCAAGACCACCGTGTGTTGAGATCACATCAAGACCAAAACCAGTGTGTGTTGAGACCAAATCCTGCGTGTGCTGCACGTGATGAGACCTAGACTTTGTGGGGTTAAGACCAAAATGAGACCAAGACCAGCATGTGTTGACACCAAGATGAGACCAGGACTCCTCAAAATCCCCTAAAACACCTAACTAACAATAAAGATTGTTGTTGTGTTGCAGAAACACAGAAGTTGCATCTGAATCGGTACGATTACACTTGCATAAATAATGATCGGATTAATGTATTAAAAATAGCATTTTGAATCTAGAAATATGAATTTAAAAAAGACCCAAATCAAAACACTTAATGAGCCACTCAATCGTTTATTCAACCAATTAGTTGCTTCATTTGGCGACAAAAAATTGGCGAAATAGAAAAAAACGTATCTAAAATTTGCCAATTATTAACTTTTGTATTAACTCAAGTATCGCAAATGGAGATCTATTGAGCCTACTGATTTTTCACATTTTATTGAATCTTTTTTAAGTTGTGATGCTCTGTCTGATGATCTTGATGATAACGTTTCTGTGCTGAACTCTGTTCTCTTGTCTGGTCTGGACACACTGGCTCCTTTGAAATCCCGATCTGTTTCTTTTGCACGCTCCGCTCCTTGGTACAATGCTGATTTGCGTGCTAGGAAGACTTTGTGTCGGAAAATGGAGCGTAGATGGCGTACTTCACGCTTAACTGTTCATCACCAGGCTTGGAAAGACTGTTTACATGAATATATGACTGAAATGTTGTCAGCTAGATCTTTTTATTTCTCTCAGTTAATTGCCAGTAGTCAGGGAAACCCTAAACAACTTTTTCGGTCAATCAACAAGCTGCTTAAAAATCAAAGCCTCTCAAATGCTCCTGCTTCAACTCACTGTTGTAATATGTTTTTGGAGTTTTTTAGCACCAAAATAGACAATATACGTAACCATGTTGCTTCCACCAATACTTCTGCTGCTTCATCGTTAACAATATCTGCGTTTTCTGGCATTTTTCTTTCCAATTTTTCTATTCATGACTCCCAGTCTCTGTCTAATTTGGTTCTAAAACTGAAAGCCTCAACTTCTAGAGTTGATCCAATACCATCGTGTCTTTTTAAATCCTGTTTTGATTCCCTTTCTCCTGTTGTTTTGAGAATTATCAATAACTCTTTGTGCACTGGTGTTGTGCCAGTAGCACTTAAAACTGCTGCTGTCATCCCTTTACCAAAGAAGAAAAACTTGGATTTTAATAATCTTAATGATTTTCGTCCCATCTCTAATCTTCCATTCCTCACCAAAATTTTAGAACAAACAGTGGCTTCCCAACTACTTTCTCACCTTCACTCTAACAATCTTTTTGAGCCACTTCAGTCTGGTTTCCGTAAGCTTCACAGCACTGAAACAGCATTAGTTAAGGTCACTAATGACTTGTTAATGGCTTCTGACTCTGGCAGTCTATCTATAGTGATTCTTCTTGATCTTAGTGCCGCCTTTGACACTATAGATCACTCCATTTTAATAACCCGTTTAGAGACTGTCTTTGGAGTTTCTGATTCTGCATTGAAGTGGTTTAAATCTTACCTCTCTGATCGCAGGCAGTTTGTTGTGATGGGTGATTGTAAGTCTGAGGTCAGTGGGGTGCACTCTGGTGTCCCACAGGGATCGATTCTGGGACCTTTACTTTTTAATATTTATATTTTTCCACTTGGCCAACTTTTAAGAACCCTTGGTGTTAACTTTCACTTTTATGCTGACGATACTCAGATCTACATACATTCAAAACCCGATGTCAATATGCCTGTGTCTCTTCTTTTGCAATGTTTTACCGAGATTAAAACATGGATGTCTGAGAATTTTCTCTGTCTTAACAGTGACAAAACTGAAGTAATGCTTATTGGCTCACCTCATCAGCTGCGTAAAGCAGGGTCCTTCACTTTAAGTGTGGATGGCTCTGCTTTACAATTTCAAACTAAACTAAAAAATCTGGGGGTGATATTTGATGCCAACTTAACGTTTGACCTTCATGTCCGTAACACAGTAAAAACATCATTTTTCCATCTCAGAAACATTGCTAAATTACGCCCCATGTTGACTTTCTCTGTGGCCGAAAAGTTAATCAACACTTTTGTTTTTTCACGCATTGACTACTGTAATGCATTGCTGGCTGGAGTTTCTAAAGCTACCCTGAGTAAACTGCAGTTGGTCCAAAATTCAGCTGCTAGAATTCTAACAGGAACCAGTGCAAGGCAGCACATCACACCGATCCTTGAACAATTGCACTGGCTGCCTGTTAGTTTTCGTATTAATTTTAAAATTCTCATGCTTGCGTATAAGGCCTTGAATAATCTGGCCCCTCAATATTTGATTGAACTTTTAACACTCTACACTCCTTCACGCGCACTACGCTCCTCTGAGGCTTGTCTCTTAACTGTTCAAACAACACGGTTAAAAACTATGGGTGATCGGGCTTTTTCCTCTTTGGCTCCTAAATTGTGGAATTCCCTGCCCTCTGAGATAAGACATGCAGAATCTCTTAATGTTTTTAAATCATTACTTAAAACATACTATTTTAGGATAGCTTTTATGTGATTCATTTTATTATTCTTGATTGTTTTTACTTTGGCTTTTTAATTGATTTTATTGTTTTGTGTATCTTTTAATTTTTATGTAAAGCGCTTTGAGATTCTCATTTAAAGGCGCTATATAAAATAAAGTTTATTATTATAAAATCATATTATTGAAAACAAATGTACAAGCTCTCTTGCTCTTACATTATTGCTTAATTACATGTTATATCCCATGCTATAATATGAAAAACAAGCTCTCAGACAAGAACTTTTTGCAATCACATCTTGAATGCATCTGCATGAACTTGGGTTTCAAATCGGTGCAGGATTGCCTCCAAAATGCCCATCACAACAGTAAGTAGAAATAAGTTATTGATTGCACTGACATTTACAAATCACATGAACAAATAAATCAAACAAGCAATTTACTGACGTCCTGTCGAGATGAAACCTCTTAGTCTGAGACCTTTAACATCCGTTAACACCTGTGACTTTACCTCCGAAGAGATGAGGCGACAGGTGAGCAGGTAAAGATCCGATCAATAGTCTCGGAGTGCCGGCTGCCCGCTCTCTCTCCCCGCCGTTCTCCTCCGGTGTGCTGTTACCGGACTCTTGAGAACTATAGGCTCCGGAGTTGGGGATGTTAATGCCGGACTGGGGTTGCGCGCCCGGGCCACCGGTGCCACCCCCGACCGAGCGCGTCCTCGCGCCAACCGCCGCTGATGACGACGATGATGATGTCGCACCTGGGGTGCCGTGCGCGTGAAACCTCATCGCCGCCGCTCTGCCGCTACTCGACGGGAGATCCGAGCCAGAGTACGCTCGCGTGCGCCCGTTGGCAGCGGGACCGCTCTGCTTAGCGCCCATGCCAACCTACACTTCCCTCCGGTTTTAATCACTAAAGGCAAACAAACTGACAGCGGTCGCCTGTTACGATGTGACGTCAGCCAAACTTTTTAAATCGCTGTCAGCCGTGAAGTTGCGGGTGCCCGCGATTGTCTTTGCCTCACGCGCTGTTGTTTACTAACTAACGTCCTCTGGTCCATGTTGCACGTGAGAGAGTAACGCTCTGACGCGACGCCGCGCCGATAGCTGTCGTGCTCGCGGCGGGCGGTTATTACACAAACTGAACGCGTTTAACGGCCGTGCGTGCGAGTGCGTAAGCGAGTCAGGGGGCGGGGCTTGCCAGGTGACGTCATAAGCGCGGCGCTCCCTCAATATAGCCAGGAGAAAAATGTTTATAATTAACTTGGATGTTGATTTTTGTCTGTATTGAAGACTGTATTATTTATTTTTGGTTTCATTTATCCTTTGTTTTACCAGGAATAATCACAACAAAAATGGCAGCGCAATAAGGTGCTCATAGAACGAAAAATTACAAACAGATAAAACCAGAAATAATAATAAAAAATATATAGAAAAGTTCCGTAAAATATACACATTTCATTCAGGTAGGACTCTAAAAAGTTTCTAAAAATATTTAAAGATCATCATTATACTCTGCATTTTATTTCATAATTTAGGAATATAAAAAGAAAAGACTGTTTTGCCAATCTCAGAAACAGTTCAAAGTAATTTAGAAGATTATCTAGTCCTATAATTACAAGTATAACATGATAAGAGATTGCAAATATAAGTTGGCAATTTGCCCAACCGTGCCTTGGCAATAAACAGCAGCATATGCAATTTTCTCCTCTGGTACAAGGAGAACCAATACAAACAATTTATACAAAGAACAATGATGGGGACGTGAAGATGCATTTATCACAAATTCTTATTGCTTATATAGTCCAACTTCTTTAGTAAAGATATGTTTGCATGCATATAAATCACATCACTGTAATCCAACATTAGGAGGAAACACCTGTGGATAATTCTCTTTTTGGCTTCAAAAAGAAAACATCTTTATACGAAAGAAAAACCCAGCCTAAGTATTAATAGCAATGAACTCTTTCTGTGCAGTCCTTCCAAGGTTAAAATAGATGGGACAGATATTTTAGTGCGACAATGGGTAAAAATGGGTAATGGGTAAATTTGCCCAAACTTTTCATATAAAGTATATTATTTGCTACAATACTGACAGTAAGTCCAAGGACCATATCCTCAATATTACATTCACGTTACACATTAGGCCCATATGAGACTGATTAGCACACACAAACATCTGCCTAATTCTTCTATGCATGTTCCTGCAGAATTTTGCATACAGATATTCTGTTGTTTGTCTCATCTGGAGACGTTTGCATCACAGAGTGGACGAGGAACCCCGCCTCACGTCCATAAAGAGCATTAGGCAATAACTTTGTGCATTCATGCCAAAACAACTCACTGGAAACACACTAGAGTGAATGTGAAAACATTCCCACAGTGAATCTGAAGTACAGAAAAGTAAACCTCTGCTTTAGAAATAGTCTGGCAAGCTAAACAGACTATGGGAGGTTTTCTCATTAAAGTATAACAAATTTGAGTTTTTGTTTATAGAATGATCACTGTCCACTGAGTTTGTCCAACGTTTGTGTCTGAATTGTTTTTGCTTGCTTGAGGTCAGTGTGATTACTGATGCTCTTTACAAGGATGAATGGCCATTGTGGAGACCAATTACATTTTACATTAAAACTGTACAAATCTAATTCATTTGATACTGTTGAGTCAGTAGATTCACAGGGGATTCATAGCTTTATCTGAAAAATAAATTCATGTTATTGCATTGTCAAGTTATTGCATTTTGATGAAAGATTACAAAGATAAACTTTTTTTCATCATGCACCGATGAAGCATTCACAATAAAGCAGAGTTGGACTGTTGTATGAAAACTGTTGTGCAAGAACTGTTAAGAGGAGAAACGTGAAGTGATGAACGCATGCATGAATTTGCACAAACAAATGAACACTCAGAGAAAAGCTCTTGCGCATCCCATCAGAATCAGATTAGAATTTACCAGATCTAGTCAGTGACGTCTAGCAGAAGTCTATGCGAGATCAGAGGTCAAGACCAAGCAGAGATCCAGCAGGAACAGGGCAAGGTTATGAACAAACACGCTTCCAGTAACGTTTGCTGAAAGTTATCTGGTCTGTAATGATGTTCTCAAAGCGTTAGCACAAAATGAAACTTTTTTTTCCTGAAACATATTAGTTGGATGTTCATCTAACGTTATTTAAAAGTTTCTACTTGTTTCAAATTGTTCAGAGAACATTCAAACGTAACATTCCCATAATGTCTGAAGAAGGGAATGTTTCCTTTACACTGAACACCGTGCAACATCCTGATTGCACTGTATTTTTTTATTTACTTTTTATTTTGATTATATTAATTCCTTCTATGTAAAGGACTTTGAATCACCATTGCGTATGAAATGTGCTATATAAATAAACTTGCCTTTCCTTGCCTTAGCATTCACATAAAAACATTTAAGAAAAACTGGACTTTTTGAATATTCAGAGAACATTAAGAAATGGGAACTTTATCAAAATGTTCTTAGGACATATTTCTGATGGCTGGGCAGAGATCCAGTGCATGTTTATAGAAGATGTAAATGCAAAACACTGATATCATTCATTTGAACCCAGCCATGGACACAACGGTCACTTCTTCTTACTGCGGTCACAATAAAACATCTTTGATTTATACATACAGTATTTATTTTGTTTCTTGCACAAAAAGATTTACTGGGGAAAAACACCCCACACTCATTGACACTGTCATCAAAATGTCATACAAATGGCTGAACTTTCTACTTTCCACTGCTGTGCATTCCTGCAGGAAAATGTGTTGGAATTTCCTGGAAGGACAGAGGATTCCAACAGCTGTAGAAAACTTAAATTCATCACAATAACCAAATACATTTCCAAAACGGCTACATCAGAATAAACACTGAAGATAATGCACAGAATTGTGTTTCTCCTGTTATATAGACCTTTATAAACTATTTTCATATGCTATTCACGAATTAGGCCTATAATCTAAAGTGCTTGACTGGTTAAACTTAATTAAAAACATGTGTGCTTAACTTGAACAATGCATTTCACTGAGATGTAAAGTATCAGAAGTGTTTGAGGGATGTCTCAAATGTAGTGAAAAATACACAGTGTTTGACCTAAAGCTACTGCTGTAATTAAAGCACAAAAGCGTTCAATTAAAGCCATTGATTGATGAATTTGAGTTAACAATCCATCTTGTTGTTTTAAGATGTATTAACTCAAGTTCATCAATCAATGGCTTTAATTACAGCAGTAGCTTTGTGTGTGTGCATACACACACATACACACAAAAAACTACTGCTGTGTAGGCGTATACACACACACACACACACACACACACACACACACACACACACACACACAGACAAACAAAATTCATTCTAAAAACAATATTTGTGTATACATTTCTGTAATATTTTGAAGCAGTACATATATTAGCCTATCATTAGCTACATTAGCTTATCATTTCTCTGAACCGTTTAACTAATAATAATAATAATGAATCAAAACTCGAGTTATTCTTGAACTTTAATCAACTTACATTACAGAAACCCCATATGAATACATGATATTAAACACAACTCACATTATATTTCAAAGTAAAATCCAAAGAAAATAGCGTCAAGGAATCAGCTATATGAAATATGAGACAATATTGCCGTCTGCTGCCCATTAGAAGAACTGCAAAACAAACGTGTGTAGTATTTAAAAGGAAATTGTAAATGGAAATGATGTAAATATGTACTCACCTTCGTTACAAACCAGTCAGTACAGTCAGTACAGTCAAAACAAAATTATAATGACAGACAGTGTAACAGACATTGCATATTGTAATAGTTTTTTCCACATATTGTTATGCAATTATTGTTTGTTGCTTGGCAATGTTACTCATTAGATTTTACATTATATTTATTTGAGAGTAAATGTAGGATTGGAAAAAGATAAATAGATAAATAACCCCATTTCCTGTAAAGAGAGCTAGACAAAAAGAGATTAAACAGACATACAGAATATTTGGAAAGCATCACATTGTCACAATGTTTCTTCGGAAAAATTAATCAATTAGAGTGGCTGCATAATAAATTGGGAGACTCTTACCATAACCTTTTAACTTACAAGAGAAACAAAAGCATATCGGTCAACTAGTTTTTGAGGTGAAACGCCTCAACCATGTTCAGTGGGAAAACACTTTAAAGGTGAAGTAAGCGATTTCTGAGAAATTGGATCAGACCGAACAGCACAACACACTCGTAGCCAATCAGCAGTAGGGGGCGTGTCACTCCTGATGGGGGAGGGGTGGCTGTGTTCGAAATTGGCCCTTGTACCCTCATCCACTATTCCCTACATTAGTCCACTAGTGCATGAAAACGAGTCAGTGGATTCACACACTGAGTGCAGCGGCAGTGGTTTGTGTTTGCTCTTTAATAATCATTTGAACTTTGTCATGGAAACTAGCAATATAAACCTTAATTAAACAATTTAATAATCAATTAAAAAGGAATTTACAGCTGTATGATATTACTCTGTACCCACATTGGACCAGATGCTTGGAAAATGGATGGATGGATGATTCGGCTGTGGGCACCATCTTCTGATCGTGACTCTCACAATGCATTATGGGTATTCTCTAGCCGTTGAGCGTACATCAATTGTATACTAGTCATTGCGGTGCATTGTGGGATTGAATTACTGCACTTGATAATGTCCACTATGGTTTCGGACGGCACTACAAATGCCTTTCCCCTCATATAGTGTCCTCTTTAAGGGTATCAGGGGTGATTTAGAGAGCAAGAGACTTGAAGAAAGACTAGAAATATCTATGTTAATGTTTTGTTGTCGTTCGTTCACCATCTTTGCTTTATTTTTTGTGAAGCTTCGCTTCTGCCATGACGGAGAGACGTTTCAGGGGTGGAGCAGTGAAGGGAGGGGTGTGTTTGTTTGGGTTGATTTCAAATATCAGCAGTGTTGAACAATGATTCTCAGGAATTGCTTACTGCACCTTTTAGAGTGTGCACATATAACCCTCTTACTTCTCTACTGAGAGTTTCAGTGTTTCTTTGAGACGGTGCAGAACACAAATACAGTTCTGTTCTAAACCGGTTCCCCAGAGCGGTCTGGATCACAGCAGGCCCTCAGCTGCACTTCAGCTCAGACAGACTGAACAGCCCATCAAATGATGAGATCTGCCTGCAGGAAACGACCAACCACTAAGTCAAAGCGGGCGGATCAGATAAAAGTAGCCGCTGTGAGTGATGCTGGACGCAGAGCTGGACATTCTCAGGACACCAGCGGCTGTAATCGAAAGAAACAAGGATGTCTGGAAGAGACGGTTCCGTCTGAGGAGAACGAGCGCAGCTCGGCTCAGCTGGAGTGTCTGCTGCGAGGAGCCCGAGGATCTGGATGAAGATACGGCGCCCCAGTGAAGCCAAACTCAGCTAATCAATCAAAACACCGTGGGGAACAACAGGCAGCAGAAGCTCACAGCTGCTGCTCACAACACTCAATCACTGCAGTAATACCTGTGAGTGCTCTATCCATCCATCCATCTATCCATCCATCAATCCATCCATCCATCCATCCATCCATCCATCTATCCATCAATCCATCAATCCATCCATCCATCCATCCATCCATCCATCCATCAATCCATCCATCCATCCATCCATCCATCCATCCATCAATCCATCCATCCATCCATCCATCCATCTATCCATCCATCAATCCATCCATCCATCCATCCATCCATCCATCCATCTATCCATCAATCCATCCATCCATCCATCCATCCATCCATCCATCTATCCATCCATCAATCCATCCATCCATCCATCCATCCATCCATCCATCCATCCATCCATCTATCCATCAATCCATCCATCCATCCATCCATCCATCCATCCATCCATCCGTCCATCTATCTCAATGTAGTTTATCTATCTATCTATCTAGATATAGTTTATCTATCTATCTATCTATCTATCTATCTATCTATCTATCTATCTATCTATCTATCTATCTATCTAGATATAGTTTATCTATCTATCTATCTATCTATCTATCTATCTATCTATCTATCTATCTATCTATCTATCTAGATATAGTTTATCTATCTATCTATCTATCTTTCTATCTAGATATAGTTTATCTATCTATCTATCTATCTATCTATCTATCTATCTATCTATCTATCTATTTATCTATCTATCGTTTATCTATCTATCTAGATATAGTTTATCTATCTATCTATCTATCTATCTATCTATCTATCTATCTATCTATCTATCTATCTATCTATCTATCTATCTATCTATCTATCTATCTATCTATCTATCCACCAACCTTTCCATCCATCCATCCATCCATCCATCCATCCATCCATCTATCTATCTATCTATCTATCTATCTATCTATCTATCTATCTATCTATCTATCTATCTATCTATCTATCTATCTATCTATCCATCCATCCATCCATCCATCCATCCATCCATCCATCCATCCATCCATCCATCCATCCATCCATCTATCTATCTATCTATCTATCCACTAATATGCTGTCTTGTTTTTCTTTGTTTAATGAAACTCTTCTTTCAGAATGTCCAGGTTGATCTAAAACAGATTTTAGTGTGAATTGTTCCTTTAAGTTTGGGAGACTGAGAGCAGTGTTTTCTGTAGTTCAGTCACCAGCAGGTGGAAGCATTGCCTCAGTGAGTTTAGATCAGGTGCTCATGGGAGAATCCAGAGCTTCACTTCTCCAGCTGCACA
Organism: Rhodeus uyekii; assembly: GCA_037043235.1. Classification (NCBI taxonomy): domain Eukaryota; kingdom Metazoa; phylum Chordata; class Actinopteri; order Cypriniformes; family Acheilognathidae; genus Rhodeus; species Rhodeus uyekii. The sequence goes on along the minus strand of JAWRVZ010000176.1, from coordinate 757,497 downwards.
GGTTCTACATGATAAGAACACAAGCCGTTTAATTCGCTTCACATGCTCATTCAAAAACAAATGATTTGATAAGAAGATGATAATGAAAAAAACGACTGGGTAACTTCAGTTATATCTTCAGGACTTGAATATATTCAGGACTTTAGCACTGTAATAGAACTAATTGTGCTTGTTGAAATTGATTTAATTAGAACTTAAAGACATGAAAATGAAAAGGATGGAAATAAAGAGCTAAAGTCATTGACGTGAGGAATTAATGTTTCATTTTCAAATTCGATAAAACAGCATTAATTTATAATCTCTTTTATCATTTTTCAGGCTGAGAACTGAACGAGACCCAGAGGTCAGATGTAAACCGGCCCCTCTGAGGGACTTGATCAGTGCTTCCATAAGCAAAGTATGTGGAGTTTCGGGAATTGAGGTGAACCAGGATTAAAGTTCAATTAAAACACAGATGATCTTAGATGACCCCATTAATTCTTCAGCATGCATCTGGGCTTTAGGGTTTAAGACCCCTGATGAAAAGCAAATATAATGAAACACACTGTGTGTCCTCTGCTGCAGTCTCTGATGGATGGGTCAGGAGGGCACTGTGTTGACACATGCTCTTGACAAGGTCACACACACACACACACACACACACACACACACACACACACACACACACACACACACACACACACACACACACACACACACACACACACACACACACACTAGACTACCTATCATTATGAGGATATTCCATAGGCATAAAGATTTTTATACTCTACAAATATATTCTGTCTCCCTACACTAACCCTACCACTAAACCTACTCATCACAGAAATCTTTCTGCATTTTTACATTACAATAAAACCTTTTTTTAAAGCTATTTTAATTGAGAACTCATGTCTCATGACTCATTTAATTATAAATGTCTTCATAAACCATGTTTACATTGTAACACCAGTATAATACCATGTAATTACACAAACTGGTGTCCTCATAAATCAAATAAAGCATACACTCACAATTCTTTCAGTATATTAGTGAGGTCATTTCTATGAGGAGGTGATCTAACCTCTACCAAAGCTCAACCCTATCTGAAAAAAAAAAAACAAGATTAATGTTATATATATATATATATATATACAGTGGTACCTCGAGATACGAAATTAATCCGTTCCGAGGCGGCCTTCGTATAATGAGTTTTTCGTATCTTGGAACACATTTTACATGTAAAATGGCTAATCCGTTCCAAGCCCTCCAAAAAAATTGACCTATAAACAATGAAATAACGTAAAATGTCGAAGCTTACCTTTCGAGTGAGGCTATCTCCGAAAGTGGCGGCAGAGGAGGACAAACGGCAGATAAAGTAAAGTTTGGGGTGCGGAGTGGCTGAGCTAAAGCACGCCAGCACGTACGTATAGAAGATGCATGATGGGAGGGATGCTGTCCAATTAGAGAGAAGGATCTCATGGCTTGGCTAGCATCAGGAACCAATGGGAGAGCAGGAGGATGGTGGCGAGTCTACTATAACTAAGATGGCGGCGTGCGGCGCGAGTTTCAAAATTGTTATGGGGCGAATCTCGGACTTTCAGAAACCTTTCGTATCTTGAAAACTTTATGTATGTAGAGTAGTAAAATTATTCGTCTTTGTTTTCGTAACTTGGATTTTTCGTAAGTTGAGCCTTTCGTATCTTGAGGTACTACTGTATATATATATATATATATATATATATATATATATATATATATATACACATACATATACACACACACACGCAGTAATACCTTGAGATACTAGTGTCCCGACATATGAATATTTCCGAGATATGAGCAATCCTTCAATCAAATTTTTTGCTTTAAAATACTTTGCTTTACTTTAATACTTAATACTTTAATACTTAATAATTTTTGCTTTGAAGTAAAGATTTGAGATACGAGTAGCTTACAGACGCCGACGCTGGGTGTTGGAGCACTCGGAGCAGCTCAAGCCCTCACTCCTTCAACTCACGTGTTCGTCGACTCCCATACGCATCTCCCGCGAGTCTTCGTGTGGTGTGTGTTTTATACATTTATAATGGCATTTACATTTACAATGGGGTAATGGCATATGATCTCCACTAGAGGCAGCTTGGTTTTACAGCGGGGGTTACTGGGGGCGACGAGTGATTCACGAGTATTAAGCTGGGAGCAGCACGAGTTATGAGTGTTCAATAATAATAAATATGAGGTTTTGAGGCTATCCAATACACAACACGGGAAGAAACACTACACTTCCATATTGTGTTTGTATTATCTACGTAATCCTCCCTCCTCCTCCTCCTCCACACATCCCGCCATTAACCGCTAGTGTATCGTCTGTCTCGAAGGTAAGAACTCATAATTAAGCGGGGTGTTACTGCTTAGGGAGAATTTCCTACCTTCATTCTATATGCTGTACTGCACATATATATTTCACTACGTAAACAATAGCGATCACAATTAATGTTAACAACACGAGGTAAAACCGCTGTAAATCACTTTCTGATTTCACTTTTCTGAACAATGCTGAGAAAATAAACGAGTGAAAGGGTAATAAAAGTGAGAGGCTGTGTTCAGGATATTTCCAGTAAAAATGCGCACGATGATGCTGAGCGTTAGGACTTTTCCAGACAAAAACGCGTGTGGGCGAGGGAATATTTTTCTTGCACACTGATACAATGCTCATACACCGATTTGCTCGTATACTAAGTCACTTGTAAACCGAGGTATTACTGTATATATATATATATATATATAAATAAATAAATGAATGAATGTGTGTATGTATGTATGGACGGAGGCACAATTTGTCAGTTAAAGGTGTTTGGCTCAAAAACATTTGAAAATGAACCATGCGCAAAAATGGCAGCATTCAAATGCTATACTTTGAGTGATGTATGCAGCAGCAAATGCCATGCAGATGAATGGGAGGCTGACAGTCAGATCTCTCCAGGCATGATAAGACTCAACCATGAGCCACTGAAGTGCAGCAGCAGATGCCCATGAACAGTGTCACATTTCTGGGCATCTTCAGCTTTGATGAGCTCATTGTTGTGTTGTTTGTCTTGTGTCGGCCGGTTTATCCCGCGGCCACGATCACTGCTCTTCATCACGACAGCCTCCAGCTGCAGAAGACTGACAGCTCCAGTCATTTCAGAATAGAATATCAGTCTACAGTCACTCTGCATTCCTCCAGGATACTCGCTTTAGAGTTTTCTTTAGTTGCTAAAACCCATTTCTCAACACTTGGGTAACTTTTTCAAAACTATTCACACAGTGAGACTGTGGATCATTTAGCATTGCTCTGCACAAAATGCATTCAATTACGACTTCTTTCAATGACATGAATTCTCATCTCACGCAGACACCAACACTGCCAAAACTATGTACCTACAGGTATTTGCTCATATTTACATAACTTTTTCAAAACCTTAAAGGGTTAGTTCACCCTAAATTTCTCACCCTCATGTTGTTCAAAATCTGTAAGACCTTCGTTCATCTTCCGAATACAAATAAAGATCTTTTTGTTGACATTTAAGAGCTTTCTATCCCTCACTGACAGCTATGCAACTACATTTACATTTTCATTTCTGCATTTATCAAAAGTTTTTATTCAAAGCGACATTGCGTTCAAGAAACACATTGACATTCTAATCAGTTCTTGCTTTCACTGGGAATCGAACCCATGACCTTAGTGTTGTAAACCCAAATGCTCTACTGGTTGAGCTGTTGGAAAGCTATAAAAAAAGCAACTACCACTTTGACGCTTCAAAAAGTTTATAAAGAGATTGTAAAAATAATCCATATGAATTGAGCAGTTTAGTTAAAATGTTGTCTGATGATCTGATGACTTTACATGATCATCAGAAATAATTAAGTATTTTATTTACATAACATTCATCAGCGAACATAAATAGAAGCATAAACTGAACCTGCTTGATGTGTAAACTCAAAAATCATGAGTAACATGAGAATAAACCTCATTGGTTCTTGCTGAAGCTCAAACGTGACGCGTAACACCAGAATGAACCTCATTGGTTCTCGCTGAAGATCAAACGTGACGCGTAACACGAGAATGAACCTCATTGGTTCTCGCTGAAGCTCAAACGTGACGCGTAACACGAGAATGAACCTCATTGGTTCTTGTTGAAGCTCAAACGTGACGCGTAACACGAGAATGAACCTCATTGGTTCTTGTTGAAGCTCAAACGTGACGCGTAACACCAGAATGAACCTCATTGGTTCTCGCTGAAGATCAAACGTGACGCGTAACACGAGAATGAACCTCATTGGTTCTCGCTGAAGCTCAAACGTGACGCGTAACACGAGAATGAACCTCATTGGTTCTTGTTGAAGCTCAAACGTGACGCGTAACACGAGAATGAACCTCATTGGTTCTTGTTGAAGCTCAAACGTGACGCGTAACACGAGAATGAACCTCATTGGTTCTTGTTGAAGCTCAAACGTGACGCGTAACACGAGAATGAACGTCATTGGTTCTTGTTGAAGCTCAAACGTGACGCGTAACACGAGAATGAACCTCATTGGTTCTTGTTGAAGCTCAAACTTGACGCGTAACACGAGAATGAACCTCATTGGTTCTTGTTGAAGCTCAAACGTGACGCGTAACACGAGAATGAACGTCATTGGTTCTTGTTGAAGCTCAAACGTGACGCGTAACACGAGAATGAACCTCATTGGTTCTTGTTGAAGCTCAAACGTGACGCGTAACACGAGAATGAACCTCATTGGTTCTTGTTGAAGATCAAACGTGACGCGTAACACGAGAATGAACCTCATTGGTTCTTGTTGAAGCTCAAACGTGACGCGTAACACGAGAATGAACCTCATTGGTTCTTGTTGAAGCTCAAACGTGACGCGTAACACGAGAATGAACCTCATTGGTTCTTGTTGAAGCTCAAACGTGACGCGTAACACGAGAATGAACCTCATTGGTTCTTGCTGAAGATCAAACGTGACGCGTAACACGAGAATGTACCTCATTGGTTCTTGTTGAAGCTCAAACGTGACGAGTAACACGAGAATGAACCTCATTGGTTCTTGCTGAAGCTCAAACGTGACGCGTAACACGAGAATGAACGTCATTGGTTCTTGCTGAAGCTCAAACGTGACGCGTAACACGAGAATGAACGTCATTGGTTCTTGCTGAAGCTCAAACGTGACGCGTAACACGAGAATGAACGTCATTGGTTCTTGGTGAAGCTCAAACGTGACGCGTAACACGAGAATGAACCTCATTGGTTCTTGTTGAAGCTCAAACGTGACGCGTAACACGAGAATGAACCTCATTGGTTCTCGCTGAAGCTCAAACGTGACGCGTAACACGGGAATTAACCTCATTGGTTCTCGCTGAAGATCAAACGTGACGCGTAACACGAGAATGAACCTCATTGGTTCTCGCTGAAGATCAAACGTGACGCGTAACACGAGAATGAACCTCATTGGTTCTCGCTGAAGATCAAACGTGACGCATAACACGAGAATGAACCTCATTGGTTCTCGCTGAAAATCAAACGTGACGCGTAACACGAGAATGAACCTCATTGGTTCTCGCTGAAGATCAAACGTGACGCGTAACACGAGAATGAACCTCATTGGTTCTCGCTGAAGATCAAACGTGACGCGTAACACGAGAATGAACCTCATTGGTTCTCGCTGAAGCTCAAACGTGACGCGTAACACCAGAATGAACCTCATTGGTTCTTGCTGAAGGTCAAACGTGACGCGTAACACGAGAATGAACCTCATTGGTTCTCGCTGAAGATCAAACGTGACGCGTAACACCAGAATGAACCTCATTGGTTCTCGCTGAAGATCAAACGTGACGCGTAACACCAGAATGAACCTCATTGGTTCTCGCTGAAGATCAAACGTGACGCGTAACTCGAGAATGAACCTCATTGGTTCTTGCTGAAGGTCAAACGTGACACGTAACACGAGAATGAACCTCATTGGTTCTTGCTGAAGATCAAACGTGACGCGTAACACGAGAATGAACCTCATTGGTTCTTGCTGAAGCTCAAACGTGATGCGTAACACCAGAATGAACCTCATTGGTTCTTGCTGAAGCTCAAACGTGACGCGTAACACGAGAATGAACCTCATTGGCTCTCGCTGAAGCTCAAACGTGACGCATAACACGAGAATGAACTTCACTGCTTCTTGTTAAAGCTCAAACGAGCCGCTTGGGGTTTGGTAGTTTAAGTGCAGTTTTAATGTGAAATTTATTGCTGTGCCAAGCTAAGCCTGGTAAGGAGAACTAATTGAAGAGTTTTGAGAAATGGGATCTAACAGGGAAAAAAATGTAAATTGAAAAAAGAAAACTGCTGTTTGACAATAAACATAGAGTGGAATGTTGGAACTACATGTTCAAGATTACAGCGATAACAGCAGAAAAGATTTTCACATTATCAGAGTATTAATATATCTGTCTTTCAGGTTGAACATTCCTCACAAAGATCAAAAGGGCGAAAAATGTGCTTATTAATTGCCCAGAATTTTTCCATGTAAATCCGAGTCAATTTACACTGAGATGTCAATCAGGCGCGATTAGGCTTGTTTGTCGCCACTCTGGCGCCAACTGCCGAAAAATGAATAAATAGGAAGATTATACGATCAGAAATTTGGACTGATTTCATTACAATTTCATCATGGCCTCGTCTCAAATCTCTAAATTGCTTATTAAGCCGGATTTTAATGCTTGTTCCTCTGTCAGCTCTTCAAATAAGCCAGATATTATAAGCCACTTGCTCATTTTTTCAGGCATGCAGAAGAGAAAAATGCTGTGCTGTACCTTGGTGCTTTGTGAACACACACACATTTCGGGTTTTTATGTTTTATGGGGACATTGCATAGACATAATGATTTTTATATTGTATTCCCTAAACTTACCCATCACAGAAAACCTTCTGCTTTTCCAAAAAACATCCCTTATCTTAACCGATTTATAAATGGTTTTCCTCATGGGGACCAAAACATCTCCCCACAAGAACAAGGATTATGGATATTACCAATTCACTGACAAAATGTCCCCGGGTTTACCTGAACCACACGCACATGCACAAGCACACACGCACACACGCACGCACACACGCACACACACACACTCTCTCTCTCTCTCTCTCTCTCTTTCTTTCTTGCTCTCAAATTAAAAAAAATTCAAATACTTATTGGCATGGTGAAAGGAATCTTTACATTACCAAAGCGAATAATAATAAAACTAAATAATAATAATAACAATAATAAATAAAAAAAACAATGGCCAAATGAGTTTTTTCCTATTTGGTTTCTGATGGAAGTCTTTATGGCGGGTTGTGAAGTGGGAATAGAAAGTGTCCCTAATTAAAGTATAATTAGGGTAGGACGTCAGAAAGTGCAGTTCTGTTCCTCCTCATTTCCTGGGCATTGACGGCATGAGATGGTGAGACTGTGTTCACTGAGTCTGTACATCCTCAGGACTTTTCTTAGTTTAGGGTCGCTCACTGTACTCAGGTATTCTGCTAATGTATATTTAGGGCCAAATAGTATTCCAATTTACTTTGTTGGGCTGTTGTATCTGTCAACGTCTTAAGTATTTTTCTTCTTTCGCTTTAATGATCTGGTTTGCTCTGAGTAGGTTTTCACTCTCAGTTAGACATGTTTTGGATTGTGTAGTCAGATCTACGAACAACTGGCTGTTTCTGTTATATATAGGGTCTGTTATAATTGTGATTTTACATGGGTGTAATCCTAATTCTGCTCTGCAGGCATTAGTTTTGCGTCGTACACATAGCAAACTTTTGCATAGTTCAGTCTGCAGGGTCTGTATTGAGTGTCTGTCCCATCTATTAAACTCTTGGTTTGTGAGTGGACCCAGAGAGCGCGATGGGTTCGATTACTGATTTGATTATTTTTAGCCAGAATCTGACTGGGATGCCAATTTTGATATGTCTCCTAATAGCATAAAAAGCTCTCTGTGCCTGCTCTCAAAGCTTTGTTAAAATGTCCTGTGTTGCTAATATTTATGCCAAGGTAAGTGTAGCACTGCGTGTGTTACAGGAGCATGTTGTTTAATTTAAAGCTATGGTGCTGGTCTTGGCAGCTGGGTCTCTCTCTCTCTCTCTCTCTCTCTCTCTCTCTCTCACACACACACGTTCGATGTTTAGGACTGTAGCTTTCAAAGGAGAGTAGTGTTCAGGGCCAAGAATCATGTGTGTTGAGTGAATTCTTCACTCAAATATGAAAATTATGACTCGTGCGGTATATGATGCTTTGTGTTACGAACTGAAAATCATAGTCGTTTTTTTTTTTTTTTGCTGCTGCTGTGAAATTTCATCAGCATTCATACTCAAAAATGTCTGCATGTTGCACCAGGTTTGATGGCAAACACCTCTGACTCTTGCATGTGCCGCAGCAGAACGCAGCGCATCTGTCTGAATATGCAGAGGATTTCAATAAATATTATAATTAGCAACCACAATAATAATACCAACATTTGAAGGAAACTCTATTTCCCCCTGAGAACTGAGGTTCCCTGTCAAGGGAACTCGCACTGCGTCGAGACGCGATTGGGAACCCTTCAGTGTATATGTCTCTTGAAGCACAATAAAACCAACGTGCGGGCGTGTACGTCGCCGAGATGACGTCATCACGTCATGACCAAGGAGTATAAAGGCACGTCACGACCCGGAAGCGGGTTAGCTTTCAGTGTCTTCACAGCGCTCTAAGCTCAACGTGTGTGTGTGTGTGTATGTATTTGCTGGTACGCGTGCCCCGAGTCTAGTTTAAAAGAAAAGGGATTTCACGTGTGATTGAGAAAAGTGCGCAGATATGGCAAACTTACCAACTGCACCTTCACTAAGGCTTGGGCACTGCGCCTTCAAGATATCCATGTTCTGAGCCTCGTCATGGCTCAGTCATGGCAGTTAGCAGTTCGGCATCGAGGTGTCGTTCTCGCTCACTGGAAGGTGCGGGGGAGGGCTAATCTTACATGGTCCGCGCTCGAGAGCGTCGACTGTGTAGGTTGCCATTCCTGTCTGACAGTTTTCGAGGAGACTGTTCAGACTCGCGGTTTAGGTCCTGCTGCAGCTGAGGTTCAGCGGCGATCCCTATCGCGAGGACTTCTCAAGTTCCGGAAGCACGCCCTGTGCGGTTACTTCCGACTTGAATAACAACAACCCAGCTCCGAGGAGTTGGGTGTTGTTTACTTTGTGCCATCAGTATGTTTATAACTCCTGTGGTACAGTGGATATTGTATTTGCCTATCATGGTGGAGACCGGGGTTCGAGACCCAGTTTCAACGCACTTTTTCCAGCACCGAGGTAAATGGGTGAGGGGCATGCACGATCAGCGCTCGAGGGTACTGATTGTGCAGATTGTTTTGCAAATGAATTTGCGAACGCTCCGATCCCGCCTGGCGGTTTTCGAGGAAACCGCCCAGGCTAGCGTTCCTCGTGGTTCCGGTCCCGCTGTGGCTGAGGCCCAGCGGCGGCTGCGATCATGGGGGTCGCAGATGGACTTGTCAGAGGGGTCAGAGACGGGCTTGGCCTTTTCTCCACCCTTACCTGGCAGGTCTGGCCTCGTTCAGGAACCGGAAGCACGCCCTGTGGCGGTTTCTTCCGACCCTGACGAGGTGATACTGCAGCTATCCAGCTCCGAGGAACTGGACGTTGTTAGTATCGGGCATGGCGATCCCGCCTGGCGTCTTTTGAGGAAGTCGCTCAGGCTCGCGGTCCCCGTGGTTCCCGTCCCGCTGAGGCTCAGTGGCTGTCTCGACCATGAGGATCACAATTGGATTTGTCAGCCTAAGGGGATACTGCAGCTATCCAGTTCTGAGGAACTGGATGTTGTAAGTGTCACATTGATGAGGATCTTCCTCACCAGCGATTGGGGCATGCGTAGCCGGTGCATGAGCGCACTGTGCTCGCTGTCGCTCCACTCTCACCTGGCAGTCTCCTAGGGGACTGCCTGGGCAAGCACCCTTTAACGATTAACTGCGTGCCTGGTGTCCCGAGGGAACCAGGTCATGCACGTTTTAGGAATGGCCAGTCACTCACTGAGCAGCTGAGGCTGCTGGGCGTCAAGGCAGAGTTTCCAGTGCTATGCACTCAGTCACCTGTACTTGTGTTCCCTTCACTAGTGGCTCTGAACCGTTCCCATGGGGAGGTTTTGTTGGACACTGTGCTGCGTTGGTATCCCAAGGGAGCCAGGCACTCAGGTCCGAGGCGGGACTCTCTAGTCGCCACCCATACTTCTGGTGGCGCTTGGGAGGTCGCCCCCTCTGAGGAGGGTCTTAGAGCACTCACTCCAGGTTTCCCCTGCAAGCAGGGCCCTGGAGCGGATGTTCGAGAAATACCAGAGGCCAGCCTCGAGAGGCTGGTTACCTTATTGGAGTACGGTTTTGTCCCAATGGGTCCTGCAGTAATATCCAGGGTGCCTGCCCGAGTGGTAGTCCCCGAGCAGGCTCTGGTTATGGAACAGAAGTGAACGCTCAGCTGGAGTTCCCAGCCAGAGTTTACGGGCTTCGGTCTGGTTCTTCTGTTCAGTCTAGCTTTTACCCTGCACCTTCAAGGTTTCTGATTTCATCAGATTTCATCAATGTTTGGTTGATTCTGGTAGCAGTTTGGCATCGAGATGTCGTTCTTGCTCACTGGAAGGAGCTGGGGCTCAGACTGTACGCAAGTAAGAAGGTGTTGTATCCTCATTTGGGAGCCACCTTCCGAAGCGTTGTTGGGATTCTGTGTCGTTGCCAGCACGGCTTTCACCCGTGCTCATCGACATCATCCCACCAGCAGTCAATAGCAAAAGCTAGACCAATCACTCACTGAGCAGTCGAGACTGCTGGGCATCATGGTAACAGCTTCCAGTGCGGTGCACTCGGTCGTCTGTACATGTGGCCCCTTCAGTGGTGGTTCAGAACCAGAAGGTTTTCCCAGAGGAAACCGCTTCCACACTATCAAGGTCACGAGGCAATGCCTACGCACCTCAGGTATGTGGGAGCAATTCTGGTTCTCGTCCCATAAAAGGCCCACACTGAGAGCACTCTGTCACTGCGTATGCCGTCGACAGATACTTCTCTCATGGGTTTTGGGCGGTCCTGAGGGATCGCTCAGTATAAGGTCTGTTGGACTTTTCTCCCAGACATTAGGGACGTCATGCTGTTGTTCAGCTTCACTAGCTTCCCTAGCTCCACGATTCTGGGCTGTGTCTCATCAACGATCTGTTGATCCTTTTCTCAGTCACGGCAGGTAGCAGTCTGGCATCGAGATTCTCTTCCTCGTGCGCATTGCTACTGTTTTGCCCACAGTCTAGAATATCAAGCTAGGCCAGCTAGTCACTGTACAGACACTTCCAGAGAGTGTTGGGTCTCATGGCGGCAGCATCCAGTGTTATCCCACTCGGCCTGCTCCACATGAGACCCCTGCAGTGGTGGCTGAAGACCAGAGGGTTTTCCCCGAGGGGCAACCCCTTCCGTCTGATCAAAGTTTCAAGGCGCTGCCTTCGAGCCTTGCATCCGTGGAAGCAGAACTGGTTTATTTCCCAGAAGCTCGCACTGGGAGCTATCTGTCACCGCGTCATGCTGTCGACAGATGCGTCCCGCGCGGGCTGGGGGGCGGTCCTGAGGGACCGCTCGGCCAGGGGTCTATGGGACGGGCACCACCTCTCCTGGCATATCAACGCCTTTGAGATGATGGCTGTCTGGATGGCGCTACGGGCGTTTCTCCCCGACCTCAGAGGCCGTCATGTAGTAGTCCGAACCGACAATACGTCAGTGGTCTCCTACATAAATCACCAGGGAGGTCTCCGGTCTCGTCGACTTTCCAAGTTGGCGATCAGGATCCTCCTCTGGGCCCAGAGGGAACTGCTCTCTCTTCGAGCGATATATATCCCGGGGGCCCAGAACCTGGGGGCAGACTTCCTGTCGAGACAGGGGCCGAGGCCCGGGGAATGGCGACTCCACACTCAGGTGGTGGAGCAGATTTGGGAGAGATTCGGCCAGGCTCAAGTGGATCTGTTTGCGTCTCGAGAGACGACTCACTGCCCACTCTGGTTCTCCCTTTATCTTCCAGCGCCTCTCGGCCTGGACGCCATGAGGCAAGGGTGGCCAAATCTACCCCTGTATGCCTTTCCCCCCGTAGCTCTGCTCCCAGGGGTTCTGGAGAAGGTTCGCCGGGAGAAGGTCCGTCTCACTCTAGTTGCCCCGCGCTGGCCGGGCAGGGTGTGGTTTTCGGACCTGGTGTCCCTCTTAGACGGCACTCCATGGGAGATTCCGGTCAGGAGGGACCTCCTGTCCCAGGCTCAGGGGAGGATTTTCCATCCTCACCCAGAACTGTGGAAACTGTGGGCCAGCTCATAGAGTCTGGTCTCTCAGCCGAGGTTGTAGAGACCATTCTCCACTCCAGAGCCCCGTCCACGAGGAAACTGTATGCTCGGAAGTGGAAGATTTTCACTTCTTGGTGTTGCGAAAAGCAGCTGAACCCAGTTACCTGCCAGGTTGGCACCGTGCTGGAGTTCCTGCAAGAAAGGTTCGCAGCAGGGCTGTCCCCCTCCACACTAAAGGGTTACGTGGCTGCCATAGCTGCTTACCACGTACCTTTGAGTGGTGCCTCTTTGGGCAGGGACCCCCTCATAGTTCGTTTCCTACGTGGCACTCAGAGGCTGAGGCCTGTAGTACGTTCAAGGGTGCCTCCTTGGGACCTGTCCCTGGTGCTCCAGGCCTTGTCCCAGGCTCCCTTTGAACCGCTGGACGAGATTTCAGATAAGCACCTTACTCTTAAAACTCTCTTTCTTCTCGCCATTTCTTCCCTCAAGAGGATTGGTGACATGCAGGCCCTCTCTGTGGCCCCTTCATGTTTAGAGTTTTCGCCCGGCTTGGCTAAAGTTTTCCTCTATCCCAGGCCGGGTTATGTACCTAAAGTGCTTTCTAGTCCTATGCGCCACATAGTACTACAGGCTCTCTGTCCTCCTCCATTTATTGATCATGACCAGGAGTTAAAGAACAAGGTTTGTCCAGTGCGAGCACTGGACGCCTACGTCCACAGAACTGCCACGTGGTGTAGGTCAGACCAAATCTTTGTCTGTTTTGGGGCCCCCAGAGGCTCCCCTGCTTCTAAGCCTACTATGAGCAGATGGATTTCAGAGTCTATTTCTTTAGCTTATGAGCTGGCAGGACAGCAGTGTCCACTGTCTGTCCGAGCTCATTCTACTCGGAGCATGGCTGCCTCGAAAACTTTTTTCGCAGGGGCTTCCCTCACGGAAATTTGTGATGCGGCTGGCTGGTCCTCACCGCATACCTTTATTAGGTTCTACCAGTTAGACCTAAACCCCGCCTTGGGATCATTGGCGTTATCGTAGTGAGCTACGTTTCGCTTGGCATACCCCGTACGCTGAGGCGGCGTGGGTATTCCTCGTTCCCAATCGCGTCTCGACGCAGTGCGAGTTCCCTTGACAGGGAACGTCTCAGGTTACGTACGTAACCATAGTTCCCTAAGAGGGAACGAGACACTGCGTCTTGCAGCCTCAGCTCCTAGGCATGCCGGCCTGTTCAGACACTGTTCAAGCTAACCCGCTTCCGGGTCGTGACGTGCCTTTATACTCCTTGGTCATGACGTGATGACGTCATCTCGGCGACGTACACGCCCGCACGTTGGTTTTATTGTGCTTCAAGAGACATATACACTGAAGGGTTCCCAATCGCGTCTCGACGCAGTGTCTCGTTCCCTCTTAGGGAACTATGGTTACGTACGTAACCTGAGACGTTTATTAGACCCAGGGTTCTTATCATTAACTATAAAATGTTTTAATTTTGTTTGTGTGTGTGTGTGTGTGTGTGTGTGTGTGTGTGCGCGCGTGTGTGTGTCTACATATATACTTTGCTAACTGTAAAGAGTTAAAAACAGGAAATGACAAAAACAGCCAAATTATATAGTTTTTTTGTTAAACGAAGTTAATATACATTTAAAAAATGAATATATATATATATATATATATATATATATATATATATATATATAATGTTATAGTAATATTAAACCTAAATAGTAATGTTAAAAAAAACAACAAAGTGACAAAAGCACATAACAGAAGTAAATTCAAATAAAAACTGAAAAAAGCCAAATCAAAACATTAATAAAAAGTAATAGTACATAAAAAACATTTCCAAGTAATTGTAATGCATTTACTTTTTGAAGTAATAAAATATATACATGCAATGCAAAGTGTATGTGGTCGATATACGTCTAGATATGCTTCCAAAGATGAATCGATAACTTCAGGACGCGGGTGCGTACAGTAATCTGAAGCACATTGGCATGATACTAATGTATTGCCAAAGTGCTGGCATGAATCAAAAACCTCTCAGGTCCAAATGATCTCAAGCTGTTGCAGGCGCCAACATTTATTTCATTGCTTTTCAATTTGGAGGGCCATTTGTCCGCCTCTCAACGCCCGCAAAGCTGCTGTTTATTTTCTGTCTGTCGGAAAGATCGCACGTCCCGCAGGGCAGGTGAAAGGGGCCTATGTCTGGTGGCCGAGTGTCTTGTGGGCGCTGTCGTCCAGACGCTGCATTTATTAACACCATGAACGTGGCAGTAGGTCCACGTTTGGACTGCAATAAGAGAAAAATGGGAGTTTGAGCAGAGCTCCATCCAAACTCAACACTCAAAACTAATCATCGTCACCTCATGATTACCTCCCACTCTCTATCCAACACCCGTCTCAAACACCCGGCCGGGATCGAGCTGAATGTACGGTCCACCCAAAGCCACTGATCTCCTCATTTGCCTTGACTGATGGAAAACATTAAGAACACATTGAAATGTCATGTTAGTCTTCCACTCTCTTTGAGCTCACACAAGCAAAGGACGGTGCCAAACTTCAGTGGAGAACCCTTCCAGAAACTGAAGATGAAAAAATGCATACTTGCATTCAAGATGAGAACATTTAGTCCACCAGAAAATGGACGCTTCTGTTCAAGGGTGCATGAATGTTTCGTGTCTTTCACCTCTGTAAAATAAAATGTTTGCCATGCCAGCCTTTTAAGTCTGTATCTATAACAGACTGTTTACATGAAATAAAGTTCAAAATGGACAAAATGAATGAAATAGCGCATCAAAACATCATTCTTACAAAATGTGTTTTTGTCTTGCCCTGATTCACTATGGTAGGCGTTTATAGGGGTTTATATTTTTATCAGGATGTTTTTGATGGAAATTACGTACAATAGATATGTCATATCAGTAAATAGAGAAACACTGCTCTGAGGAAACATCCATATGAAAAAAAAGCGAACAGAAGAAAGTCTGCTGGCAAAAAAGGGAACGTGACAGCTCGTAATAAAACAAGAATCAACATTAGCTTGGCCCTTCAGAGATAGCGAGAAAGGAGCGATTTGAAATGTTGTAAACGCAGAGATGGCGTTGTTATTACTCCACATGTGAGAAAGGTATTTTACTGAAGAGATACATTGCTATATGTAGCTCTATAACAGGTCATATTAATCCGAGTCACACAGAGCCAAAGCATAACCAGAACCACGTTCTTCTGCAAAATTCTTGCAGTTTTGTTTTTTAACTGATAGAGGGCCAAAAGTTACACATATATATATATATATATATATATATATATATATTACAGTTTTGTTGTATTTTGTAATGCCATACTGTGCTTAACCCTTGTTACTTTTCTTCAATATAATATATTTTATTTAATAAAAATATGTATTATTATATTATTATGAAGTACTCAATAATTGTTATTATTAATACTTTTTTTTAAATATTATTGCTAATTATTTAATATATATAAAATAAACAACAATACATAAAATATAAATCACTCTCACTCTTAACTGTCACGAAAAAAAGTTGAATTAAGAGGAGAATGAGGTATGAGTGTTTAGATGTTGCACAGATGATCAGATATGTATCGCAATGTATCAAGTGCTTTTGCTCTTTATGCATGTTCAACAAGATTTGATCCTGGAATTAGTTGATGGTTTAAAGCATTCACAGAGTCCATGATTCGGCTAACTCTACTCTTCAAACCCTTTGTGTTTAAGCAGAGCTGGTGTAAAACGCAGGGCGTTTCTGTAAATGTCAGTCTCTTGGCACTCACACCACAGCAGATGGGGAACAAAGAGGAAAAGGAGAGATGAGGATGTCGGGAACGCCGGCCCTCGCTCCCCTGATGAATGAAGATCTGGAGTTTTGTAGAGTTGCAGCCAAACACAGCCGATGAAACTCCAGGAGACGCCGTAAATCACCGGCCACCGTCAGGAGGTCATGAACTTCACCAAGAATCAATTCTTCTCATTTTGATCTGTCCGTCAGGCAGAGAATGAAAACACAAATTACATCTAATCGATGTTTAAATAGTTTCTAGACAGCAAGATTCAGTAGAGTTTGCTGAAGTCTCTAGCTTTCAGATGGTTCTTCTGAGATAGAGTTATCAAACAGATCTTGATTCAAATTAGTTCACAAATATCAGCCACAAAGTCACCTGCATCTTCTCAACAAGCCTAATGATATCCTGAGAATGGATTGCAAAAGCAGCCAAACTCCACCGTTAGGAGGTGCTAAACAGTTAAAAAAAAACACATCAAACTCCAGAACTGATTAAGTTGAAATTGATTTGCTGTTTGTTTTAAAATGAACAACGATTCATCAGTAAAAATGGTTGCCTACAGCCAATCGAAACTTGGCAGACAAATTTTAATTCTGAGCCATGTGTTATTTTGTATCATTTTTATACACTGCACAATAAATGAAGGGAACACTTAATCATCATGGTATGGCAGTCAATTAAACTTCAGGGAAATCGAGCTGTCCAATAGAAAGCATAAGTGATTGTGAATCAGTTTCACCTGATTTGGTGCAAATGAAAGTAACAACAGGTGCACTGGAGAGGAAACAGTAAGATAATCCACAAAAAGAGAATGATTTTGCAGTTTTGTTTTGTCTTTAGTTTTGTGTTTTGTTAGAGTCCTTGCCAATGTCTGTAGCTTGAGGCATTTCCTGTAACCCAATCCTTTCCTGTATCCTAACCAGTAGAGCATTGGTGTTTACAACGCCAAGGTCATGGGTTCGATTCCCATGGAAAGCAAGAACTGATTAGAATTTCAATGTGTTCCTTGAATGCAATGTAAGTTGCTTTGGATAAAAGCGTCTGACAAATGCATACAAATAAATAAATCTGGTTACACAAGCAAGGAGCAAGCCGTTGCAAGGAGGCTTGGTGTTTCTCCCAGCACAGTTTCAAGAGCATGGAGGAGAAACCAGGAGACAGGCCATTACATGAGGTGAGCTGGACAGGGATGTAGAAGGGCAATAACCCAGCAGCAGGACTGGTTTCTGCTCCTCTGTGTGAGGAGTAACAGGATTATGCCTAGCAGGAACTGGTGTGCATGTTTCTGACCGAACTGTCAGAAACAGACTTCATGACCATTGGGCGCTGTTTTCTTCATGCATGAGAGCAGATTCATGCTGAGGACTCTGGAGACACCATGGGGAACATCATCCAGCATGATCGGTTTGGCTGTGGGTCAGTAATGGTCTGGGGAGGAATAACCTTGGATTGTCACACAGATCTCCACGTGTAGCCAATGGTTTCCTTACTGCTGTTAGGAACCGGGATGAAATCCTCCATTGTCAGCCATTGTTGGTGCCGTGACCCTGGGTTCCTCCTTCTGACCAATAAGAACTTTAAATTCATCAAATTGTTTGGCAGATAGTAGTCAATGGATTTTCAGCAGTGAACCATAACTGTGCCTGTGATGTCCAGCATTTTATATCATGCAGTTTTCTTTTTCCTTCAGTATTTTCTTACAAGCATAAATGACTGAAACATCAATTCAGCTGAAGATGATACTTTAACAAAGCATAATGAGACATTCATTAGGTTTCCTAAGCAATGAAAGAGCAACAACCGAACAATAACATTTTCCTCGGGGATTGTGTTTTCTGTCAAAAGCTGGTGGTTTGAAGAAATGATCTGAGCTCGTTTAAATTTACACATCATCTGCATGTGTGATCGAAAGACAGAAAAACAGAGAAGAAAAAATGAATGAAGAGGAAATGTGTGTGTGGTTTTCTGCAAAGCTTGTTTATAATTCATAATTGCTTTGGCCTGGGGATGTGCCAGCTGTATGAAACCAATTCCATCTGTTGGAATCACGCATGTGAGGTGAGAGACGGGAATACACACAAGCTATAAATGCAGGAAAGCGTGCAGACGAACTTATGCTCGCAATCATGCATGCGCACATACGCATAAACATGCACATTCTCAACACTCACCTTCAGGGCATCTGTAATACGGCTCATTGCTCAAGTCATGGTCAGGATCAAACACAACACTCATGCAGCACAACACACACTCAAACTGTTTCGGGGGATGTTCGAATCGCTCAAGTATTGTGATGGTCCGATAAAGATTTTGCTCAATCTAACGACTATAAGAAATATCATTCTGATCGCAACGGTTTGAGTTTCAGGAAATGCATGAACTGATCAAATGCAAATGCAAAAATAAAACAAGCCAGCAACAAGTTTATGCTAAGACCAAGATGACATACAAACAGAACTCCTCAGAGAAGCACAGGATTCAACAGACTTCGGCATTGGCAAGCAGCCAAATAGAAATATGCATTTTAATTATGCATCGCAGAATTATGCATTCAGTGTCTTAAAATGCAGCTCACTATGTTTGAGAACCGATCCCCTATGTTTCACTGATTTCACTGGATATTTGATTCTCCCCAATAATTCTTATAATTTAATGAACGGCTCTTTTTCATCTCTCCAACCGACTGTTATCAGCCGACCACGGCTGTATTTATCCGCTGCCTTTGGCTGTGATATTTCCCATAATGATTCTGAGAAAAATGATAAAACTATTTCATATTTCTCCAGCCAAAGCAGGACATAAAGTCGTTTCCTCTGATCTGCATTTGAGAGGTTGAGCGAGCGCCAGTGGGAAGAGGTTTTGAATGAGAAAGAGGCCGAGACATTTTCCGTGTAAATGCTGATTCCAGGCATCTTTGATCTGTGTACCGAAAGAAAACGTAAATGAATGACGACGAGGTCTGATTGCACATGGATTCAGTTCAGCATAATCCAGTGTTTGTCTTTCAGTGATTGTGAAATGATTGGTTCACGCATTTTAAGCAAGCATCTGTCGAACATTAACGTTCATCAAGCATTAAGTTGGAGTAAATATTGTCTGTGGTGTAAAGAAATCAAATGGAGCAGTTGCTGGTTGGTAACTTTTTAGGGAACTGAACTAATAAATGGTTTTAGAATAAAAATCGGACCCTTGCTGATGCAATGTGAGTGATTCAAATGTAAGACAGATTGTTAAAGAATAGATGTTGTGACTTAAATTATGTTTTTTATTTTTTTTATTTATCAGAAGTAGATATAGGAGGCCGTGTGACGACGAATTGCCAAAATGACTGTTTTCACAAACAGATTAAATATAGGGTAGATAAATATAGCACAAATATTACAGACAAAAATGTATATTAATAAAAATATATATAAATGTAGTATAGTTCAAAGGGCATTTAAATTTTTTTTAATAAAAAAAATATAAATAAAATGTATAAAAAAATATATATATAGTCAGTCTCTCTCTCTCCTTCTGTGTGTATATATATATATATATATATACACACACACACCGAAGAAAACAAATATATATATAATATAATGTCTTTATATACATTTTGGGTTTAAATAAAAAAAAATATATATATATATGTATGTAGATATGTATGCATTCATATACACATACATATATACCGGTACATGCGCGCGCACACACACACACACACACACACACACACACACACACACACACACACACACACACACACACACACACACACACACACACACACACACACACACACACACACACACACACACACATACATACATTAGTACCTCAAGATACGAAAGGCTCAACTTACGAAAAATCCAAGTTACGAAAGCAAAGACGAATAATTTTACTGCTCTACATACGAAAAGTTTTCAAGATACGAAAGGTTTCTGAAAGTCCGAGATTCGCCCCATAACAATTTTGAAACTCGCGCCGCACGCCGCCATCTTAGTTATAGTAGACTCGCCGCCATCCTCCTGCTCTCCCATTGGTTCCTGATGCTAGCCAAGCCATGAGATCCTTCTCTCTAATTGGACAGCATCCCTCCCATCATGCATCTTCTATACGTACGTGCTGGCGTGCTTTAGCTCAGCCACTCCGCACCCCAAACTTTACATTTTTTATGTGTTTTCGTAAAGTTAAGTGTACGTACGTTATCTGCCGTTTGTCCTCCTCCTCCTCTGCCGCCGCTTTCGGAGATAGCCTCACTCGAAAGGTAAGCTTCGTCATTTTACGTTATTTCATTGTTTATAGGTCAATTTAGCTTTATTATGAAATTTAATGGGGTGTTTTTGGAGGGCTTGGAATGGATTAGCCATTTTACATTTTACAAAACTTATACGAAGGCCGCCTCGGAACGGATTAATTTCGTATCTCGAGGTACCACTGTATATATAACACTTTGAACATGCCCCAAATAATCTCATATGTGCTTTACTGTTACACACAAAAACCTTTTCATGAAAATACACATTTTCATGGAAAATAACTAAACTTAACTTATGAAATATGACACTCTGCATTTCTTCAGCTAACAAAGATGCCTTTCAGCAAACTGCTCTGAAATAAGGGTCATATTAAGGCTCATTTTCAGCATGGAAAGGATCCAGATCCAAAATGTTCCAGAAATTATCAAAATTAGAGATGAATAAAATCTTCTGGAACAAAGGGGAGTCTGGGGAGGAAAGCTGACCGGAAAAGTCTGGAAGTTCATCTGCTTCTTTTGCAAAGGGTGGAAAGAAACAGTAGTAAGGAACAAAGTGGTAATCGGCACAGTGATAAAGTCATTATCAAGATGGGCATGCAGCAGTTCAATCAAACGTGTTCTCTGGCCTGAAACCAACAAAGTTTATCTCTATTAAACAAAGATTTTCCTTTCTTTTCTTGAGAAAGCTTTATAAGAAGTAAAATTCCTGCTAAAGATGTTCAGATTGTGTGTTTGTGTGTATATATATATTTATTAAGTGTGTGTGTGTGTGTGTGTGTGTGTGTGTGTGTGTGTGTGTGTGTGTGTGTGTGTGTGTGTGTGTGTGTGTGTGTGTGTGTGTGTGTGTGTGTGTGTGTGTGTGTGTGTTCCTGGCAGGCCGTCAGATCTAAAATCTCTGAAATGGGTTTCCACTGCGATCTCAACAAAACAATCCCACATTCCTTGTGGAAAACTCCACAGAAACGCTCAAGATACTACAGAGCCCTTAAAGGGACATGGTGATGTAGACAAATGAGATGGGCGGAAAAGTAAATGTTTTGCGAGTAAACGCAATAGGTTTATGAGAGATGGTAAATATTTTGGCAGAGAACAGAAAAGTTATGCAAGTGCAAATGTTTTTCAGGGGAATGCAATTGTTTCAAGAGAGAACAAATTACAAATTTGAAATATAATTTTAATTATAATATAATTTATCCCCTCTCGTATGTCATCCGTCATCTTCACTGTAAACCTAATTAAGTTTGCAAAACTCAAAATATGTGAGTTAATCAGTTGCATCAATTATTCTGAGGTCAGGAAATTGAATATTTAAGCAAGCAGGGCGTACAGATTTTTATTTTTTTGAATAAACATTTTAATTACTCTTAACTTTAAATATTTAAGAAAGCTAATACATACAGTATTTACCTTAAAATATCAAGTAATCTCAAATTAAATATTTTTTTGTACATGAAACTTGGCTAATTCAATAAATGCTCATTTAGCTACCAAGCTAATTGGTAACACAATGTTTTTTTACAATTAAAGACAGTTAAGACAATGAACATATCTGTCTTCAAACTAAGCTCATGCTATGCTCTTCGCTATGATGGCAACCCACCATGACAGAAACTCTTCTAAACTAGCATAACAAGACATTAAAGACTAGTAAAAAACATTGCACAAAAAAAAAAAAAAACATTATATACCACTTAATTTTAGCATTTACTCTCCCGTTTGAGTGTCATGGGAAATAGAAATACTAGGCTAGTTTCAGTTAAATTTAAGTTCCTAAAACTCAAAACAATGAAAGAATTCAGATTACGTCAAATGCGTCAAAACAAGGAAGAAGGAAGTTCTAAATACTCAGAAGCAAATTAAACTGAAGTAATTTGTTTGATTTGAGTTGGCTCTACTCAAACCATTTCATTATTTTGAGGGTTTACAGTGTTTTCTTTTATGGACTCAAAGAACCCAAAGATACTAAAGTGACACTTATAGAAAATGCCTAAATATCATTACATTAGGTACAAACAATCTTTTTATAATCTTTCTTTTTAAAGCACTTAATAATTACACTAACATCAGAAGCCTAATAAAGACATGCAGCGACACACTTGATATAAAGCATTGATGTTCTAATCAACAATGGCAGCAGTTCAAGAGTGCGTCTTTCTCTCGGCTCCTCAAGAAGCCCGAATCTGTTGATCAAATAGACTTTCTTAAAACCTCCTGCATATCAGAGGTTTCCTTAGAAAAAGACCTCACATGTGTCACGTTAATGTCCTCATTCACAAAAGAGTCAGCAAACAGCTTGAGATGAAATATGACACGTGAAGAAAAATAGAAGGAAAATATCATTTGTGGACAGAATATTTTTAGTCTTCACAGCAAAAAGCAATTTTCTTCCTCAGTATTTTTGTCTTGCTTTTCAGTATAAAGATCTAAACATTGTTAAATCAAGATACATTTACTTGAGATGGTCTTGTTTTCTAAAACATTAATCAAATTTTAAGACAGTTTATGCTTAAAATGAGAAACATATCTGCCAATGGGGTCAGAAAAATACATTTGTTTTTCCTCTGAACGCTTTTCTCGTTTTGAGCATTACATCATTACATAATCTTTCTTATTATATGGCATTTAATATCTCTAGAAAATTTATTTTAGATATTTGTACTGGAAAGCAAGATAAAAGCTACTAAGTAAGAATAACTTTTTATTTTTTTTAATTTTATTTTTTGTAATTTGGACATCATGCAATACTTACTGTATTATGGTGTAAAGATATTATTATTTTTATGTATACTTATTTAAATACAACTAATAAGAAAGCTATTTAAAATGCAATGTCCAAACATGAATGTATGATGATTTGAGTTGCTGGAAATGAAATTTTCTCATTAAAAATTTGACTCCACATCCCCTGACAGTTCAGTATTGTTTGCTGGTCTTGTTTGGATGTCTAAATATGATTCTCACCTCTGAGGATTCGTCAAACCTGTTCACAGAAAAGCGTCTGAATGAATGGTGAAGGCCTGCGGGCAGGGCATCCTACACCCTGGGAATGTCTTCCAGCTTTTGTACGTGTCTGTAAACAGATCTGCTCATCATTTATTTACAACAGACCATCTCGTCAACACCCAGTCAGGCCACGAAGAAGATACACGGAGCGTCCCACACCATCCTAAAGGAGCTTCAGCACACAATGGAGATGAATTCAACAAGCACACCCTGAAGAGAAGATAAAGAGACACAAGTGAGACACTCAAAATCACCTTGCTTTTTGGACATATACAACGAAATAAATATAATTGTATTTAATGTCCCCTGTAGTCAATAACTTTATCCCTTCAAACTCATCTTTGATCACCAAAATAACATATTTAAAAGTTTTTCCTGTGAAAAAAATGTCTTCATGCCTAAAAAAAGCTGATTGTAAGTTACAGCCTCGTCTCATTTATTATACACAGATTCATGAATATGTAAATTAGCCCCGCCTCCACTCACTCCCACCAGCTCAGAGATCCACTCATTCAACTTTACTCAAGTTACTGTAGTAAACTCTGCACAATTATATCTCTTTACAACATCAGACACATGACATTAATTAATACGATTTGCTCGACTACGTTATCAAACAACTAAAAATGTGTTGCTTGTCACACAAACCATGTTCCCGTCAGATCTGCCTTCTGAAAATCAGCATCCTTATAAACGCTTTGAACAACTTAGTGGAGAAAGGCATATAATTCATCATAACAACTTTTTGATTTTTCATATCAACAGAAAAATATAGCGAGATAACCTGCCTCTCTTGAGACTCTCCTGCATCAGAGAATAATGATATGCGAAAGCTCCACCCCATTGTGACGTGATTGGTTACAAGGCAGTTTGTAAGAAACACTGGCGATTTCAAACCATGTTTTAGAGACTGTCTTTAGTTCACTGGAGTTTTAAGGAGAAATACTCAGCAATGTTGTTGACATGAATTTGCATGTGGTTTTATCTTAAAACATATTAAAAACTTTAAAGTCTTTAAAGTGTGTATTAAATTTATTAAGGTCATAATGAATCAGAAGTTGCGACAGACATGTTCTTCGGTATTGTAACGTACAGACAAGCGTAACAAAGTATCAAATGTAAGTTGTTAATTGGATATTGAGACGTGAACGTGGCAAAAATGCTTGCAGTGGATTGTAAGAAAGGGGCACTAAAGGTTTAAGCGGATTAGATCATTGGAGAAGCAAACTCAATAGCAAGAAGTCTTGTCGTTTCACTGGAAGATCCAGTTATGATATTCTGATTAAACATTATGAGGTGGAAACATTTTCAAAAATTGTAATGAATAAGATCATTAACATGCATTTAGACAATAGATTAGGCAAATCTTCTGTTCATGCCGACTAAGATGTTTATCTAGACTATTTTTGTACCCCTTTGCACATCTGAAGAATAATTCTTCCATTGCTGCAAAGACCAGTTGGTTTATGCCAAGTTAGTGCTGGCTTAGCAAAACAGATTACAAAATTAATTGAGTTTACGCGTAAAAGGTTTCTCGTTTTTAGCATAACCTCACTTCATTTCAATCAGTTTTTCTTATTTTATGTTATTTACTGTTAAATAAGACAAGGATATTTCTTTGTTTTTTTTTTGCAATGATTTCTAACCACGTTACTTGATCATTTTTAATCATTCTTAATAATTTTGTCAAATATACTGTTACCCTCAGTCCTGTTTGTTGTATCACCTGTAGTGATGTGACGTTTGACACCGAGGCTTCGAAGCTTCGAAGCAAAAAACGAAACATCTCACAGTGAAGCACTGTATCGGAGCGTGATTCGTTTTGCCATAACCACGTGATCGGTGACGTCCGAAGCTTCGTTTTCTCCCTCAACCACGTGACTGCTTCGTGATCTGGTTCAAATGTAGCGCGAATCCCTTGCGCAGGTTTTGAGTCATGCACTTCGGTAAAACGGTAGTGAACTGACACGAAACAGAGGATACGCTCTTTTTGAATTTTGAGCATGGAACCAGCCAAGAAAAGAGGCCGTTCGGAAGTCTGGCAGCATTTTCAGGTTGTAACAAATAAAGTAAACTCGTTGTTGTTGTTGTTGTTATTATTAATATCAAGAATTATATTGTAAAATAATAAATAATTATAAGAATTAGGCTAATAGTAATATGAATAAATATTTACAAGAATACTTTTATGTACTTTACTAATAATTTGTCTTTCCACATCTTCATCATCTTGCCCTGGAATTTTTATTCACTCCTGCCTCCTCAGTCCCATGTGAGAGAATATATTCAAAGGCAGGGGAAATAGAGAATAAAAAAAGAAATAGACTTAGCCCCCGCACTGTTGAACAAGTTCTGTTCCTTAATAAAAATCTTTGATTTCTTTAATTTCACACAAAATAAAAACTCCCCAGTTCACAAGCACTTCACCATTCCACAATTATTTTATTTTATTTTGATTGTATATGCCTACATGAGCCTTGCCTATGAATTCATAGGTTTAGGACTAAGGCTAAAGTGTATGTAAATAAGGCTGCATGTGTTGATCAAAGCAGATTCATAAAAATAGTTTCTATACACATTAATTTGTCCCATTTATTATTTTGTTTCATAAATTCATTAATAGGCTAATTTGTTCACATGTTGCAAGTAGCCTATCAAATTAACAAATGAAAAAAAAAAACTTTTTTATTGCTTTTATGGATTTCTCAAAGTGAATGTAACATGATACAGTCCAAAAAAAATGAATAGGTCCTCTGGCACAAGCTGCTCTTCAAACTTTGACCACAAGATGTCGTTAGTGTGCGCCGTGTTGAAAAGCTTCGAGTAATGAACCTTTTTACGATACAGTTGAGGGGAAAGCCTCGGTGCTTCACAAAGCTTCATTTCGCCATCACTAATCACCTGCGCACCTCCTATGTGTAAGGTCATTTGTCACTTCCTGTCTGTCGTGTCAATGTTTCACTTCCTGTGTTTAAGGTTAGTTGTTACTTCCTGTCGGGTGTATCATGTTTCACTTCCAGGTCCCTTTTGTACATCTTCCTGTGCCCTTCCTGCACCTGTTTTGTCAATCACTTTCATCGTTAGTCTTCCCAGGTGTTCGTCATTCCCTTTGTGTATAAAACCCTCTTGTGTTTCCCTTGTCTTTGTCGGTTGTTGAAGTTAGTGATGTTATTAGTTGTGTGTGGATGTCTCCTGCTGTGATTCTTGTTCAGGTTTGTTTTAGTTCAGTTAATGCACATGTGTGCTTCTTTGATCTTGTATTTGAAGTCTTTTGTTTGAGTTTATTATTATTAAAGTGATTTTTGAGTTTAAACCCTGCTCCACACACTCTGTTCCTCGCATTCGTAACATATACAGAAAGTGTGAAGATATTATTTAAATTTTAAGCAAAGGATTATTTTACCATTTCGTTTTTTTTGTTGTTTTTGCAAAAATGTGTACAGATGAATTTCACAACTAGATAAACATCAAGCATTTAGAAATAAAGAGGCCGAATTTAAAATATTTGTCTGCACTATTTTTTAAACCCCTTTGCACATCTGACAAATAATTTTCCTTTGCTGCAAAGGCCAGCTGCTTTATGCCAGTAAGTTTCTTACTTTTTCTTGACGGATAGGGACAGACTTCAAAAAACAAACAAGTCTTTTTTGCAAGTGTATGTCTCTTTTAAACCCGTTGAAAAGATTTGAATTGTCGGTTGTTTTTTTGGGAGGGTCGCAGGCTTCAATTTAAAGGTCAAAAATCTGATCAAAAGATGCTGTAAAACTAGGCAGGATATGATTGGTTGGTCACATTATGCTATCCTTTAGCGGTGCTTATGTAGCAAATCTTACTGCATTAACATTTGAAGGCATACTAAGAGTGTTAGCACAATAACGAGTGTCATGGGAAGAGACGGCAGAGCTTTTAATCATCGCCTTTGTTCTCTCCGATGAAATTTAGTAAATAAAATTCATCTGGAAAACAAAACAGCTACTGTTTGTGCTGTGCCATAAATCAGAAAAGTCTTTGGGTTTGTTTTTGGAAAACACAGCCTTGTCTGCTCATTACAACCCTTCAACACAATGCGAAGAACTCGCTTTACCTCTTTGATTATATCGGGCTCTCTGCAGGATCCCAGACTCTCGTCTCATTAGTTTTATCCAAATGCCTCTCAGAATTTGTCTTACCTCTGTTGTGAACCCAGTTTTTCCCCCTGTGGAGATCTGAATTCTGGGGATGTTTACCCAAAACAGTGGGGCGGTCTCTTCCAAGCAGAGATTAAACTTCAAGTATAACCAATCACGTCTTTCTGGGCTGAAGCCCTCACATTTTCTGCCTTCAGACCAAAAGAGATTTATTATAACTCCTTCACCCAGGGCAACAACACAACCAACTGAATCACCCATAAAATGACTTGCTTAGAGGTCAAACCCGAAAAGAAAAAAATCTAAAATTGGACAACAGTTGGATTTTAGATAGTTGTAACCCACAGCACTGAAAACATCGACTGACCTAGATATACTTCTGCTGATAAAACACAAAATCTGGAGCACAAAAAGGCCTGAGATCATCTGAACATCCTCCAAACACAGGCTGAAAAATAAAAACCTGTTGCCATGCAAACAAAACGTTCCAAGAACGTTTTGGTAATGTTGCCATTGAGTTATATGTATGCTTAAAAGTTTTAATAGTTGTGCAAACATTATGGGAATGTTACTTTTGAATATTCTCAGAAAATTCTGACACAAGTAACATTTCAAATAAGTTGAATGCTTGAATCTAATTGGTTGATGAACGCTTTAAGGAGTGCAATTAAGTAGAGTAAAATAGGATAAAAAAAAATTTCCATGCTTTTTTTCGTTGCAACGATTCTGATTTATTATGTACGGAAAACACATACTCTCTTTCTCCCGCTCTCGCTCTCCCACTCAAAAACACACACACACGCACACGCACACGCACACACACACACACACACGCAAACGTGTTTTCAGCCCTGCTCTGAAGATTTTATCAGTAAAATAGTTTAACAACTTAAAAGCTACATGTCATTTCTCACCAGTGAGGTAATAACGGGTGTGCATTATATTCTAATAATTAAACAGCCCGTCGTCAATTGTTCCTTATACTTTAAGGAACGTCCACTTAAAATGTTTCAGGAAACAATAGATGTTCCACAAACAAGAAAAGTTCCCTGAACAATATATAAATAATGTATTTGTGCTTACGTAATTAAGTCCATAAGCTTGTGGAAAAGTTACTTCTGATGGACTTTAATTCATTATGTGACTCTCTCTTTAGTTTATTTTAGAATTTTACTACATTAACACTTTTTCAGTTAATGAAACACTGCAAAATTAAGTTCCATCTGTGAAACTTAAAATTTTACTGCCATATTTTTACAGTAAAGTTCTAGCAACCAAGGTTCATTTCATGTCTTAAATGATTGCACTTTCATATTTAGTAGATTTTTTTTTTCATTTTTACAACACAATCTTTAAAGATCTTTACAAGATCTCCATGATGGGAGCCCTTAAAAGGTTTTATATATGAATAGCCTGAAAGAAACCTTTTCTTCCATGTTCTGCTGTGTTTTTTACAATTCATTTTCACAGGTTTTTTTAATTTACATTCCCTCCAAAAGTGCACAAACAACAGCATTTTGATACGTTCATTGTTCCCTTTTTGGCTTTCAGATTTTGCATATGTTCACAATTAACATGGAGATGGAGTCCGATTGCGGTGGATGAAATCACGGCTTGAGTATCTCATTGGACTTTAAGACTTTGATCAGCGAGGAGAACTAGAGTCCAGCTGTCTGCGGATATCAGCCAATCCAGGATCAAATTTCACAGACAACAACAGGGAATAAGAGATACAGAGGATCTTTTGTTAAAAAGCACGATGGACGGATCTATATTTTGTTTCTTGGGACTTGACACCTGAAGCAGAAAGAGGCTTGTTTTGCTGCATTTACACCCGTATGTTATTTTCCCAGCAGACAGTGAAAGTGTTAATTTGCTTCAAGGAAAGTATTTCAGAGAAACTAGTAGTTCTTTATTGCATCTGATATGGATTGTGGCAAACCACAGAGAGACTATTATAATCGAACATAGTGCAACTCAATGCAAGAACTGTTTTTAAACCGAACACTGGCCCAAAATGAGTAATCATAGAAGTAAAACAAACAAACAATCTTTTTAAAATCAAAATCTGAAAGCCAATAAATACAGCACAAACCAAGCTTCCAAACATAGATACAATGAAAGACCCTTTAGACTTCTATATGCACAGTAAACCTCCTTAAATCTGAAATAATTGGATTAATAAAAATGATTATTTATTTAAAAATAATTAATCAGCCTTCTATACTTTTTGAAGGCTGTAAGTACAGGTAAACCTTGCAAAACACATCTAGGCAATTTGTTTTACATGTGATTTGCAGTTTGTTATTACTTTCATGCAATTATACACATCGACCCCTTAATTCACATTACTGCAATGCATATGCATATTTGGAGTTGTTTTGTAGTTATTCCCAACTGCATGTGCATGATGTTGTAGTGGATGTCTAGTGGAAATATATGCATTTGGCAGAAACTAGACAAGATTATTTGATTAAAATATGCATTTTTAATTCAAAGTGACTTGCATTGCATTCATTTGATCAGCCAGGCAATCTCTGGGAATTGAACCCATGACCTTAGTGTTACACCATAGCCTACTGTTAGAGTTACAGGAACTCTACAGGATAAGGTTTCTTTCTGGATAGCTAATGTTATTTATAAGATTGTGATATCACCCAAACAAGAGAGTAAAGAAGGATTCCAAAGCCCAATGCATACGGCATGGAAACAAAACCGCTGTCTTTGTGAACGTTTGGAAAGGCTCAACCAGGGGGATCTACAGGCATACGAGACGGATCATATTCCTCAACGCCTGCCATGTGCTCATCATAGAGTGGAAACTCAGTGCCAAGAGAGTTCGAATGAAGTTTGACAGTTTGATTTGGATTTTGCAGTGTGCCGTTTCAGATATGCGACTTGAATGTTATTCCCGATCTTAAAAATCAAACATGAACCTACACAGACATTTCAATGGGTCTCTTTAGTACAATAATAGCAAACATTTGGAATCTTTATCATCATTTTTGGCTCATAGTCAAACCTCGAAAAACCTGAATGTTCACGGTAATACTTGCCAATATTGCAGTGAGTAAAAGCGAACTTCGGGGAGTAAGTAAAACATGATCGCCAGCTGGCCAGTAACTTAAACTTAATACAGGATTTAAAGGGCATTGTAAGGATGATTGAGTGATGCAAGTCCTTTTGTTTTAATAAAAAACAACCGTCAGGGGAGGATTCAGAGACCGCAGCCGCTGTTTTCAGTAAACATGGACAGAGATGACATAATCATGGATTTTTAAGGGCCTTGAGATAAAAGACAGGAAAGGCCCCTAAATAGATGCTGTTCCAAAACCTAGTGAACTGTCTAGACCGCATCAGATGTGCATTACAGATGTGTCCAATCACAGAACATATTTAAGGTAAAAACTGTTTTCAGCATTGAAAGCATCGTATCAGAATGATTTGTGAAGGATCATGTGACACTGAAGACTGGAGTAATGATGCTGAAAATACAGCTTTGATCACAGGAATAAATTACCATTAAAATACAGCAATGCCTTGAGATACGAGCGTCCCGACATATGAGTATTCAAGATACGAGCAAACCTTCAAGCAATTTTTGCTTTGAGATACGAGTAAAGATTTGAGATACGAGCAGCTTACGCCGATTATATTTAAAACCACATTTTATTTTATATCACAGGAATCCTTATATACAATAATGTTTTGTGTGTGTGTGTATGTCTCTATAGCAATTAAAACATTTTTTTTCCATTGTTATTAGCACTAATAAGGGAGTTTTTTGGAGGGCCAGAACGGATGCATTTTTTCCCTGTTATTTCTTATTGGAAACAATGATTTGAGATAAGAGCAATTCAAGTTAGGAGCTCGATCCTGGAACGGATTATGCTCTTATCTCAAGGTTTTACTGTATATTCAAATAGAAAACAGATATTTTAAATTGTAATAATATATCACAATATTACTGTTTTGATTGTATTTTTTATCAAATAAATGCAGCCTTTTATAGCCTTTTTGCAGCAGAAGAGATTTCTTTCAAAAACATTAAAGATCTTAATGATTCCAAACCTTTAACCAGTATTGTCAACTTTTGACCAATATGTAGGTGTTTTTTATTATCATATTGTCTTATAATATTGCATTTGCCGTTGTTTCATTAAACCAAATTGTTTTTAAAAAGCACTTTAGAACATATAATGATTTTACCTCCATTTTACCTCCTAAAACCTGCAGACAGCAATTTTTAGACATACCTTAATGATGGATTATGGTTAAAACCTTACCAAACTAGCTCATGCATTCATTGAAATTCATTGTAATAACTACAAACTTCTTCTCACAATACACAAGCACTGGATGGAGCAGAATATCTCAGCGGGATTGAGGGCGCTTGTGTCACGTGATCATCTAACGGAACAGCACACACTGTTTTTTCAAGAGAATATTCCAGAACACTGTCAAAGCGGATCTGATTTTGATTCAGCACAGAGGACGTGCGCACACCTCTCTGGATCTGAGTTCAAAGGGGAGATCCGGAAAAATTTGACGCCAGACTTGAAGATCGGATCTCACGAGGGGAAACTGCTCAAGGCCAGATGCTGCTTGCGTTCAGATATATTGACAGATTTTCAAAATTACGGGTTTAAGACTCACTTTTACTTTGGCTTCGATCAATGGAGCTTTTGTGTTTGTCTGGATCTGAGATCAGAGAACTGGACCAAACGCCACATGTTCCGCCTCTTCCTGCTGGAAACAGCGTTGGGATGCCATATGTACATCCCTGACGATCCAGACCAGGAAAACTGCAAAACAAGGAGAAGTTTGCATTGGTTTAGAGATCAACCTGGTTCAAATAAATTACACTAGTTAACTATTGTTTCACCTGAACTTCAGGTCTTTTATTGTTGGTGTGTATATAGATTTTTGGTTGGTCGCTTTACAATAAGGTCCCATTAGTTAATGTTAGTTAATGCATTAAAGTGATCTAATATTAACCCAGTTCATTTGTAACAGTATTTATTCAACTGTTGACATGAAAAATACAATTTCATTGTTAGTTCGGGTCCATTAAATAATGCCAGTTACAATTTTTGATTTTAATATTGAATTAGCACATTTATTACAGTCAAAACTAAAACAAACAAAAATTGAAATATATTATTAATCATATATTAAATATACTAATTATTGAAATATATATTATATATAAAATAAAATATAAAAAACTTATTTCATATTAGCTAGCTGCCAAGACAATATTTCTCATTTTCATTTAGTTCATCTTAATCCGCTAAAATAACTAAAACTGAAATAAAAGCAAAAACGAAACAAAATATTAATACTTATTCAAAATATGAATAAAAACAAGAATATTATCTTGATTATACTAAAATAACACTGCATTAGTACAGGTTTATATGACATTATTTACTGTATAAATCTGCTGCTCTACATGGTTACGGTCATGAACTTCATTTCATGCAACACAGATGGAAAGCATGAGTGTGAAAGGTTGGATGAAGATGAGAATCTCACTGTCCATCAAGTGCAAATAAATCAAACCACACGGTGCACAGAAATAACAGAACTGGAACCAGAACACAAGCACTTTGTGCCTAAAACCCCTAATAGTGTGCGATGCGATGTGCTGGATGGAGGGAATTCGGCGGCTCACAGCCTGACAGACTGAAGCCCTTTAGAGACAAAATACAGAAGGAATGAGAAAAGTAAAGAACGAGAGAAATCGAAAAAGACAAAAGCGGCTGACAGCTGGCAGGCCGCTGATATCCGTCATGCTATTGGAGAGACTGTGTGTGAGAAAGACAGGTCATGAAATTTACATGGCCGCACTGCTCTGGAGCGAATGAAGACGAGCTGAGACCCGGATCCCCTGACACACCTTTGAAGTGCAAGTTGAGCCGCTCAAATCACTGCTGCTGCAGACACATCTGCACAGAGCAGAGCTCCATGAGACTGACGAAACCATCTCAGGACGTGTGCAGCTGGGAATCATTTCATCACACACAAACCTCAATACCGCTGTGTGTGTGTGCGCGCGTGAAAGCAAACCAGAGCATGCATCTATTGTTGTATTCATCTATATATTATAGATATATCTGTCTGTCGTTGAATCTATTAATTGTTCTGCCTATCTATCTTCTCTATCTCTCTATCATATTTAACTATCTTTGTATGTATGGATCTATCGTTCCATCTGTTTATTGTAGGATTCATCTACTTATCTATCGATCTTTGGATCTACATATCTATTGTTGCATAAAGCTATCCAGGTATCATTGTATCCATAGATGTGTCTATATATCTCATCTATCCATTAGGGGTGTAACTGTACATGAATTCATGTATTCAGTCAGATGATGATGAATACAGTCAGACCCAGCGAGTCACACTCCAATCCAGAAAAAACAAAAAACAGCATTTATTAATTTATCCACTTTAGAAAACTCAGTTCTCTCTCAGTGTGGACAGAAGGCCAATACGGGAGAAAAATATGCGTTTTCAAACAAAAACATATTAGAGCGGACAATGCCTTAGGAAGTCAACGCAGCTGAAGTTCAGTAATGGTAATGGGCATTTAGCTTCCGACACGCACTGTAAGCGATAGACAGTGTTGCCAGATTGGACGGGTTCCCGCCCAATTGGGCTCCTTTTGGTCACGTCCGACCGTGCAGTCACAAATAAATGCATATAAATTACATTAAAACAAGCCTACAAATGCATATAAATTCCACTAACCCCCCCTCCCCCCACCACCCCCCTCGTCAACAACTTTTGTAAATGGGAGGGTTTTTTGCTGTAGTTGGGCTGGAAATCGTCAGTCCAATCTGGCAACACTGGCGATAGACCAGTCATAAAAGACTGGGCTGTCTGGCCAATCAGAGTAGAGTAGCTTGCGGAAAGGAGGGATTTAGAGAGATTGATGCATCCAAAAAATCGTCTGAGAATCATGCCGTTTCAGACAATAAAAAGCACCATACATCTATTTTAAAGTCATTTATCTAAGACAGACCCAAATGTAAGTCATCATTGATTGATAATCTTTCCCTCTGTGGGAATCTGCTGCATGTTAAAGTACTGTGATGAAAATTATGCAACAAAGTTTGTTTTGGCTGTGCAGCTCTTGAAGAAAATAGTGTCATTGTCCTGCTTAGTGTCAGTGTTCATTTCTGTCGTTAAAATCATTAGCTATTCATTTTGTTAATTTATAAATACAGCAGCTCTGTAGAAAACAGTGACGTCATTGTCCAGCTAAGTTCAGCTATCATACAATGGTGTCAATGCAGTCAGATAAATAATATTGCTGAATAAAATGTTAGTTTGACACTGTGAACAGATACATATATATAAAACATAATTTCTTGAATAAATTTCCCTGTGTCTCTTTCTCTCTCTCTCTCTCTCTCTCTCTCTCTCTATATATATATATATATATATATATATATATATATATATATATATAGAGACATTTAATCAAGAAATTATGTTAAATTGTCATAATATTTCACAAATTAATGCAGAGTAAATTGCAGTGAATGCAGCTCTGGCATCAATAAGAAACAGTTTAAGAACTGTAGTGTGTATAAATAATTTAAACAGAAAACAAGTATTTTTTATACTTTGACATGTTATCTTTTAGCTTCTCTTTGTTTTTAACATAACCGTATGCGTTTTTCCATTAGACAAAATGTCCAATACTAAAAATTGTGTGTAATTTCCCTTTGTAAGTAAAGGTGTTTAGTTTTGCTATGCTTGCATGATAGTTTTTACTGGATGATAAGATGATGTGAAAATGTTGTGTACAGTGCAATCAAAAAACCTAAGTGGCACTATAGCGGATACTTGTATAAACTTCTACATTCAGTTTTGTCTTTCTGACCTGCGACTGTAAACTTCATGAAAGCTGAGGAAATTGGTTAACAACACTTCCTGTACAATGTCGCATGCATTCGAAGCATGGAGTAAGTACTTGTTCTGCAGTTGGGCAGATACCCAAGCATTTTCGGCCCATGAAAACAAACGCGTCAATGGAATGTAGCTGAGCGAAGACTTGTGTTAACTCCATATTACAGTCGATACGCGACCAGCCCTCAAAGATCAGCATTAGAGCAGTGAGGCAGTCAGTCGGCACTTGTGATGTGGATAATGAGAGTGTAGAACACCAAACATGAGTGTGAGGGCCAGATAAAGGATGAATTATAGATACGACGCTCCAGGGCAAAACACTGCTGCAGGGGAAGAGATGGAGAATCTGGAAGAGCGTTCCTGGATAATGAATCCCACAGGCCGTGCATGGGAGCCAGGGAGGGTACAGGCAGATCAGTGGAAAGACGCAGGACTAGAAAGGGAATGTGACTTGTGTTGGAGAATTCCAAGGTAATAGCGGTCAGGTTGCTGTGACTGAGAAGAGGTGCTTTTGGATCCTAAAATTTTTGCAAAGCTAGTTAGTTTCATTTTATTACACTGAATTCTGAGCTTCCAGTTAAAGCGGAACCACATTTTTAGTAGCAAAATTGAACAATGCAATTGAATTGCAGGTGTATGTATTGCAAGATGTACAGTGATCCCTCGTTTATCGCGGTTAATGTGGACCGGATTACTGGTGTTACTGCACTGGTATAATGAGGCCTTTAAATCAGTTCGGGAAGCGCCTCATCGTCAGATATCGGTGCTGGATCGTCAACATTTGCTTCTGAGAGAGGCGAAGAGGCTCCCACTTCACTCGTGCTCTCATTGGTCGATCTCACGCTGGGAACCAATCACGTGTCTTGTCTGAGCGCCCGTGGGCGTGTACAAAGCCTCTGAGAGAGTTTCTCTCCATGTCTGGCATCCTGGGAAACCGTTTCTCTCGCATCACGATGAAGTATGCTTTCCGCAATACGGCTGCCGATATGGCGTTATTTTTTAATGTTTATTTTTCGATGAATATTTTTGAAACATTCGCAATGCACTAAGGCCGCGAAACTTGAACCGCGAAGTGACGAGAGATTCCTGTATTTTCTTTTAGAACTGTTTAGATTGTTTTAGAGTTTTTCTTGAGCACATTATAATGATTTCTTAAGGATGATGTCATAGAGTGAAGGATGAATCTTTTTTTTTATGGACAGTTTTTATGGACTTTCGTTGTGGACTTTTTAAAATTATGTTGTTGAACAACATTGTAAATGAATCACTCTCTTCTGCCTGAAATAGACTATAGCTCGTTGGACTTCACAAGCAGAAGTTGGCTGCTCCTGCTGCTCACGTCTCTTGGCTCACATTCGAGGCAGTTTGAAGTGCCCTGAAACCTGCCTGCAGACGTCTATCAGGCAGAAACAAATACAATCTCAAATCAAAACAACACGCGGCACGCTTTGAACCAAAACACACATGCGTCCCTCTGCAGGCGCAACAGAAGGCAGGGAATCCATGGTGCCATGGGCAGAGACTTGGACCTCTTCCAACACATGGCATTGTTTTACTGGGAACTGTTTTGATCTGGAATGACTGTAGACACGGCACACTCATACAATTATCAACCAGAGGAATATAAATCACACTGAGGAATAGATGGATGGAGAGATAGACACACAGATACATAGATAGATGGATGGATGGATAGTTAGATGCAATGAATGTTATAAAGTTACACTGAGACAACGATAGACGGATGGATAGATAATGGAGGTGTAATAGTACAAGGTTTAGTAATGTTCCTCGGTTTTGGGGTCACGGTTCGTTACAAGTTAAGTACAACAGGAAAAAGCCACAAATCCCCATTGCTAGATGTCTTTTAATTTGAACAGACAGTAGTGCAAACTATAGTTTGTTCTGTCTAGTGTCATTTAATCCCTCCTGAGGTAGTTGTAACAGTTCAGCCTCCTTTACTATTTTGAACACTAAGCAGTGAACAGAATGCACTCTTGCATAGAGTATGTCATATTATTATAGGTAAAAGGTATTTTGTCACAATCAGCATAAAAGTACAAAATAAATACAACAATGTATTGTACATATATTGTATTGTATGATTGTGCACACTGTAAAGACAGTAACAACTAGAAAGGATAAAGTTCATCGAGACAAACTTTAGAAGTTGACTGAGAACGTTGCACCGGAACCTTTAATTTTGCATGTTGGTAGCACAATTTAACATTATCTACGAAGTATGTTACGAAAAAAGAAATTAACAGGTTGCTAAGATGTTCTGGGTGGTTGCTAGGGTATTGCTAGGAGGTTGCTAGGGTATTCTGGGTGGTTGCTAGGGTGTTGTTAGGGTAACCTGGGTGGTTGCTAGGGTGTTGCTAGGCAGTTGTGAGGTGTTCTGGGTAGTATCTATGGTATTCTTAGCACAATTTAACACTTAGCTAATCACTATTAGCATGTAGCTATTCACTGCTAGCATGTGTAGCACGTTGACAGTCCTGTTTGCTAGCATGAGTCAATAGAACCGAACCCCCATGTCTCTACGACACTCGGATCCAGAGATATAGGTCTGGCTAAACGGTTGCTAAGGTACTCTGTTTGGTTGTTAGGGAGTGGCTTCATAGTGATCCTGAGACACTCAGTGGTTGCCTGATTAAAAAGAGCCCTCCCCCTTGAGTGTACAATACTGTGATGCAGAGTTATGTTCAATACAAAATCCCTATGTAAGTTACCATGAAACATGAAGGGACTGAAACAGGAAGTGCTTGCATCAGAATCCCTGTCCAGGATTATAAATATTAAGTAGAATGGCAGCATCCTTGATTCTCATTGGATGAGAGACAGTTATAGAACCGCCCCTGCACTGACTCTCAACAGCTGCAGTGTTTTGATTTGAATTTTGGCAGTTGGTTTTTGAACGCTCTTGGCTCATTCTGAACATTCCGCAATGAAAGTCAATGGGATTTTTCCGGTCTTTGATTGCCATTTTTAGGAAAACCGTAGGTCCGATCCCTTAGAAAAGATATAGCAACTCGAGTCTTAGACTCTATAGACTCGAGTCGAGATTTTGGGGTCTGTAGCACTAAAGCTGTAGGACGAGATGCGTATAGAAATTCTAGTCTCAGAAAAATAATAATAAGTTTATTAGCATTTCAATATGTTGGCTGCTTCTCAGCCAACTTAATGACTCTGATTATCCATCAACAAACCGAAGTGTATATTTCTAATATATGGTGCAGTGCACATGTGGGAACTACATTGTTAACTGTATCAATAACAGCTTTTATGTTAGCTGAGCTAACGTGAATGACTGATGCAACGTTGAAGTCCTTAAAACTACGTATCTTGAATTCCCGGTAGAAAATATATACTATATATTATTCATACGTACAAGTTGTGATTCTGAGACATAAATCAAAACAAAAGGAAATAATCGAAAAACTAAAACAGGGGCCCTTTAAGTCAGTTCCCAAGCTTATTTCAGAACATATTGGATAACCTTGTCTGCTTGTCCGAGCTCAAAAAGATTAACACAAACCTCTGACAAGCACCACGACCCTAAAACTATTTTCAGCCCTTCGCATTA
The DNA here is from genome assembly GCA_037043235.1 of Rhodeus uyekii. Taxonomy (NCBI): domain Eukaryota; kingdom Metazoa; phylum Chordata; class Actinopteri; order Cypriniformes; family Acheilognathidae; genus Rhodeus; species Rhodeus uyekii. The sequence goes on along the minus strand of JAWRVZ010000176.1, from coordinate 718,481 downwards.
CAGACATTGTTACTCAAGTGCATTCCTTCACGTCAGATCATGCCACAGCAGAACTAACCATTTCAGAGCATACAATAGTGAAGATTGACCAGGCCAATGAAATGCGTTTTTAATTCTGTATTGCTATTAAAAACTTTCCAACTCATGAGTCACAAGATGAGGAAGAATCATGAAACTTGGCCAATCTTTAGGAAACTTAATGCATTGAAATCATTAGAATGATGCTTAATTTTACATCAGCAATACATTGTGAACCTTCAAGATACTAGATCACAGTAACATTCATGATTTAGGACATTTCACATAAAATGTCTTTGTGCTTGTTTTTATGAGCAGGATTCTTGTGGTGGTTGAACCTTTGAACTCCAGTGAAGCTAAAAACATCCACCCATTGAACCTCATGAGCACCACATGATGATCTCCATTCAGAGCAGCTCTGTGATTGAATTAACCTTTCAAACAAGGTTAGAAAGACGACGAGAAAACAAAGAGTGACATAGAGTAGAAACACAGAGAGAGGAGATTTCTTGGAATAACCAGCAAATATATAGATGAACATAAGAACCTTTTTGTTTCTCCCGATTCTCTTGAGGACAGTTAAAGGAATAGTTTGGACAAAAATGAGAATGATACAATTATTTACTCACCCTCATCTCGTTGCAAACTTTCTGTGGAACTACATCTTTAAAATGCATGCAAATTACAGTGAAGCGCAACAGTTATTGTACTGTGTGTCACAGTGGTCAAAAAGGATTTAAATAGTGAATTCTGAAATAATCTCTTCTAAAATCACAGACTAGCCCCTGTAAATGTTGAAAATAACTTATGGCCCAATGAGAAACATTCTCTACAACGTCAGACACATGACTGAAATTAAAATGATTAGCCTTTTGCTCGACGACGTTATCAAATAATTAATGAGTTGCTAATCTCACACAAACCATGTTCCATTCATCATCTCAGAGTCAGAGCCTCCTTACAAACAACTTAGTGGAGAAAGTGGAGAAAGGAACTTGCGCTGCGTCAAGCACTATGGGAACGCTCCATGACAAGTATGTGTCAGATGTGATCACCCTCAGATGACAACACTTGGGCGCCAATATACATATTGACACTAAGGGGCCTAAAGTGTGCCAAGAAAAAAATCCCCCACACCATTACACCACCACCACCAGCTTGCACAGTGGTAACAAAGCATGATGGACCCATGTTCTCATTCTGTTTACGCCAAATAGAGTTTAGGTCTATATTATAGAACCTAAAGAAAGTGTGCAGGGAGGACCCGTCTGATGCATCACAAACATCTTGTAGAGAAACTTCAGGCAGAAGGGCCTTAGATGTACTGTACTAGCTATACTCCTAGTTGAGTGGGCACGAACTGCCAACGGTGTGGGCAGCCTCATTCTCTGCTTGGACACTGGGGCCCCTTTTTTATGGGGCAAAAACATACAAACAATTAGGGTTAGGGCATCCAATGCCCGAACAGAGCAAAGCAGAATCTTTTGTTCCTGTTCTGGATCCCTGAAAAGGGGAGAACTGAAGGCTTACAGCACTATAGGTCTTGACACATTAGTGGGAACCTTGGGAATGTAGGTCTAGCCTCTCCGTAGCCACCAGGGCTTCCATAGACCTCCCAATTGCTCTGACAGTCTCATTGGTGGGTCAGAGAGAAAGATTAGTTGCCCAACATAACACTGATACAGCGTCAGGCCTGATTACCCCACCTTGTAAAGGACTACTAGTAGTCCTTTGGCCTGGTAGAACTGGAGCAGCCCCGTAGTGTGTGCAGCCTGACCGGCCGGAAAAAACGGAAGGCCCCAAAGGGGAGGCTGTGCTTGCGAGGGCAGGAAATGTTCATCGAGTTTACTTTTGGGTCTAACATCCTGCCTCTCCACCAGCTCCTCGTAGGCTCGAGAATGAGGTGGCAAATCCTCATCTCCAGCCTCAACGCTAACAACCACCAGCTTGTTAGAACCAGATAGTTACAGCGCCGGTGCCTCTCCTTTAAACCGCAGAGCATGGAGATTTGCCGGGTGAAGGCAGAGATAGGGTGGAGTCCGTCTTAAGCCCCTCCGACAGATCCATTTGCGATCCCCAAGTATGAGATCGCCGCTAAGACTCAACTGCAGCAGGACCTGAACCGCGAGGACCTTGAAGAGTATCAGGTGGGAGCGAGTGTCTTCGCGAAAGCTGTTCACAGTGTACATTGTGTCCTTGAACACTAACTGCGTGTGCTTCGCTCACAAACAGAACCCACACAGAACGTGTATCCCCACCCCTAATGTAACGAGGGCAGGGATGAACACGAGGTCTGAAGTGTTCTTTATTTGCCATTTTTCACACATTTCTTGTCTTTTTAACTGAATGCTGGTAGACAGACAAAAATAAATAAGACAGACTCGATCACACAGAGTGCTTCTGAAGACACAGAAGCTGCCGCCTGTTTGACATGCTATGCATTTATAGATTCCTGGTTCATGACGTCACCCACATCTGATGGCCATTCACACGATTGGTTCGATTGCACACATGCTTCATGATACAATCACGCAAATACGTTCTCATAGGGTTGGTTAGGCTTGACGCAGCGCAAGTTTCTTTGAAAGGGAAATACCGTGATACCTTCTCTTGAGACAAGCACATTTTTGAGACTGTCTTTAGTTCCCTGGAGTTTTAAGGAGAAATACTTAGCAATGGCGTTGACATGCGTTTGCACATGGTTTGTCAGAAAAGCATATTAAAAAACCCACATAGACATATAAACAACATTAAAAACATGTTGTTTTTTTTTACCACAGGGCGTCTTTAAAATGTAAGAAAATCTGAATAGCGCTTCAGTCAATCAAATGCATCAATGTAACTGATAACATAAAGACAGAGAAAACTTCTGTCTAATTGCAAAACGAAAGCTGCACAGCTTTTATTAGACATTTCCTTCCTCAGACACGGTCTTGTAACAGTGTTTAAGTTGGCATGCTGTGTTCTCGGCCTAAAGAAACAGAGCGCTGAACGCTGAGGAGAAAATCTGAAGGATGAAGAAGAGGAAACGCTGTACGCCCAAGTTAAACGCGCAGCTGAAGCAACAGATGCTGAGCCAGATCGCCGTGAATCAAGGAGATCCATGGAGTGTGTCTTTACACATGCATTGAGACTCCACAAGCTTGTTTCTCTTGCTTTATCAGAGTCAGCGCTCCATGGAAAATCTGAGACTTAACCGCACATCTGTTAGCAATCGCATCACTGTTGATTGTACAATGCAATGGCTTACTTGGGACTTTTATCAGCTTTCGGGTTTGTATGGATAATAGGAAACGAATGACACAGTCATATACTAATACCGACCTAAAAAGAATATAATGTAATTTTGCTTGAGGAGTTACAACATTTAATCATTTTCACTACAAGGGTAAAAACATTTTGAGAATTAATGGCGTTTCCTGCCTCGAGTTACAGTTGTAGGAGATGTGCCTTTAGGAACTTTTCCATGTTCAGTATGATTATAGCTCTATGGAAATAATTTCTGACATGGCGTTACCACAGTAAATAATTGCGTTGTAGCTCTGTTGTAGTAGAAAAAAGAAAAAGCAAACTGAGGAAACAGTACTACTGTCTATTAGGCAGTGTTACAGAAAGCTTTTTATTTTGATCTTTGTGTCTAATTAATCCTTTCTGATATGAAACTACTTTTCTTGGTGGATGAATTTCTGGTTATATTATTGATGTCATTAAATGGGCTGTATGTATAATTCAGAAACCCTTGTTATCAGAGACATCAGTGGCCATTGCAAAAAATATTTATGACTGGTATATTTTCTTAAGTCACCAGCCATTGGCCATTGACAGTTAGTTTTAGGCCCTCCATGGACAGAAGGATAAAAAGCCCTATAATCCTACGATTCAAAGCACAGCTGGAATTCCTGGCGCCCTGATTATTCTCGTTCCTTTGTTTTGTGCAAGAATGAATTCTTTCACGGCAGAGTCTCCCAAATCGGTTCGACGCACGTGCAAAGCTTTGGGAGAGAGCTATGAATAATAGATTTGAGGCCGTTGCCTCCTGTGGCGAGGTGATTGCTTCATTAGCCATGATTAACACTGCTCAAACTCCCCAACACACAGACCACACAACTGTAGTCAAAACTCATCTCATATTTCATATTCAGCGTGACCTACTTAATTTAGGGGTAGAATTATAAATATTGACTTTCTGTACTGAATACCTCCGGTCTAAGATGAAAAATATGCCCTAAAACAGTTTTAATTACTAAGCAAAAGTTGATAAAATCTTTAGTGCCACATCAAAGCAGAATGAATCACTATTCCCATGAGCACTTAAAAAGGCCGGATAATTAGTCGAACAATATTCCTTCTCCTGCTGTCATTATTTATTTTATCAGATTATAGGGTGTATAATTTATAATTTATTATTTTATGCACCTTATTTCTCTGTTTTGAGTTAATGTTTTTGTCATTAATCGGTCATATAATCACTTAATCGTTAGTCTACCAGGTGTTTGTAATTCCCTTGTGTATAAATCACTCTTGCATTTCCCTTGTGTTTGTTGGTTGTTAAAGTTGTTATGGTCAAGTGTGTGGATGTCCTGCCTGTCTCCAGAGTTTGTTCTGAGTTCTGTTTTTGTGCAGGTGTGCGTCTTCTGTTTATATTTAAAGTGTTTTGTTTTCATTTATTATTATTAAAGTAATTTTGAGTTTACCCTGCTCTCCTCGTTGTCCTCTCTGCATCGCACACGTTCCCTGTCCTCGCTTCGTTACAGTTTTGAATGAATAGTGTGACATGAAAAAATCTGAAAAGATAAGTTTACTCAGATTTAAGAAATTTAGTTAACCAAATCCATTGGTTGTCTGTCATTAAAATGTAACTCTCAACTGCTGGTTGAGAAAGGAACCAACTTAAAATAAATTGGTTGTTACAGGCCGCTGACACAAAACAGAAGTATGAAAGTATGAATGTACACTACCATTCAAAAGTGTGGGACCAGTAAGACTTTTAATTTTTAAAGAACTTAATACTTTTATTCATCAGGATGTATAAATTGATCAAAGACATTTAGAATGTTACAAAAGATTTCAATTTAAAATAAAAGGTGCTCTTTTGAACTTTCGATTATCCTGGAAAAAATGTATCCCTGTTTGCTTTCCTGTAGCTCAACCAGTTTGCAACACCAAGGTCAAGGGTTCGATTCCCAAGGAAAGAAAGAACTGATTAGTATGTGAATGCAATGCAAGTCGCTTTGGATAAAAGCGTCTGCCAAATGCATGAAATGTAAAAAATGCTCAAAAATATGAAGCAGCAAAAACTTTTCAACGGATAATAATAATAATAAATGTTTCTTGAGCAGCACATAATCACATTAGAATGATTTGTGAAGGATCATGTGACGCTGAAGACGCTGAAAATTCACAGGAATAAATTACATTTATAATATATTCAGATAGAAAACAGTTCTTTTAGGTTGTAATAATACAGTATTTTTTAATGTAGCTTTGATGAGCATCATATATTTCTTTCAAACCATTTATATATTTTTTTCTAATTGCACATTTTTGAAAAATAGAACCTCAAACAAGAAACAAAAAGAACGAGAAAGCTAGAAAGAGATGATCCTAACAATGCCTCAATTCCGGACTGTTTTAGTGACTTGTTGGGAACTGGGACTGGTCTGGACATCCTATCTTCAAGGTTATTAAGAAATAAATAGCGTTTGTGAGCAGTGTCAAGTGAAAAGCAGCTACAATAAGCACTGATAAACGTAGACAACCAGAATCAGAGAAATCAACTGATTCATTGATTCAGATGTGTTGCGTTAATGTCATTCCGTTAGAAGTGAACAACTCTCTCGGAAAGCTTCTAAATCACAGCTGGTGGTGTAAGTGCACTTGAAAGGGATGTTTTCCCCTGCTTCACTATGGGCCGTTTTTGACAACCCTGATGTATTAGTCCAACACGGCTGCTTTGTACCTCACCGTCTCAGACAAGAAAAAAAGCCGTCAGATCCTTTTGTCGTGCAAATAACACCGGAACGAGCGCTTAATGGCGTCCTGCGTGGCTATGCAACTCCCGACATGTTAAAACCATCAGTGACAGGTCGGAAAATGCTGCCATGCTTCCTGCAGATCAAACAGCGGGACAGATAGAAAGGAAGCGATCTGTCGGCACGTTGGCTCACCCTTCTCCCTGCTCTGACAGTGAAGGGAATCCTGGCTGACCGACAGGATTTGATAACAATCTGAGCTTGCTAGAATTCCCTGCGAGCAGAGCGTGAGACACAGAGGAGCCGGGTCTTGCCGGGCAGGTTTCTCTCCTTTACACACACACACACAGGAAAGAGAGATCGTTGTTGACAGCTTAACCTCTGGGCTAAGATACAGATCTCTGCTGACAGACTGAACCAGAACTGTCACACGACTGATGGGTGTCGTCTTCTCATTTAATAACATGCCTTCCTGGTGCATTATGGTTTGTTACACCCATTATATCAGATGCATGTTCTCCACAGTCACTTAAACATTTTTTTAATTGTTAGTTCTTCTGCTGCTGATCCCTAAAAAGCATTTCAAGCTGTATCATATTTGATAAGCACATTTCTAAGGTCTATAAATGATCAACACTTTATATACACAATCTACTACACGGCTTCTGTCGCCTGACTGACGTATAGCAAGTAAAAGGTCATTAGTATAATTGTAAAAATGATCACCTTCAGTTTGTGGTTTTTTGGCTGTGAAATCTTAACACAAGAATAACTTTTATATTGTTAGTAATATTTCAAGATGAAGATTTACTGAAGCAATTAAGTTTGCTTTTTGGTTTTTAGAAAATTCATGTTAAAATGAGTGTGTTAAATATTATCCATCAGGATTTTGATCTTTCAATCGTCATTGAATTGCGCAGCATTACATGTCCATTTCAGAACTTTGATCAGAAAATTAAGCATTTAAATATCATCTAACTAAGAGATTATTGGCAGATATAGAGCGACAACTAACATTTATATGGATTTTATGCAAGCAGTCAGCAATACTGTTATAAAGATCTCATTGATTTACATTACATTTCCAAATTAATATCAGAAACTGCACCAGATTGCATATCTTTGCTCAGTTTGGGCCTATGAATAAAACTGTGGAGTTGTTTCCGTGAGGTTCTCACTATATCATACTATGTGAGTAGGGCTTGAAACTGGAAAAATAAATTTCAATTCTGGAATTAGATACTTGTCATAAAATATACATTTTGATTCTGCTTATTGATTCCTGTATGCCAAATTTTAATGTGGTTCCAGCACAAGAATATATGAAATAGTACTCCATTTGACATGTACACACACACACACACACACACACACACACACACACACACACACACACACACACACACACACACACACACACACACACACACACACACACACACACACACACACACACACACACACACACACACACACACACACACACACACACACACACACACACACACACACACACACACACACACACACACACACACACACACACACACACACACACACACACACACACACACACACACACACACACACACACACACACACACACACACACACACACACACACACACACACACACACACACACACACACACACACACACACACACACACACACACACACACACACACACACACACACACACACACACACACACACACACACACACACACACACACACACACACACACACACACACACACACACACACACACACACACACACACACACACACACACACACACACACACACACACACACACACACACACACACACACACACACACACACACACACACACACACACACACACACACACACACACACACACACACACACACACACACACACACACACACACACACACACACACACACACACACACACACACACACACACACACACACACACACACACACACACACACACACACACACACACACACACACACACACACACACACACACACACACACACACACACACACACACACACACACACACACACACACACACACACACACACACACACACACACACACACACACACACACACACACACACACACACACACACACACACACACACACACACACACACACACACACACACACACACACACACACACACACACACACACACACACACACACACACACACACACACACACACACACACACACACACACACACACACACACACACACACACACACACACACACACACACACACACACACACACACACACACACACACACACACACACACACACACACACACACACACACACACACACACACACACACACACACACACACACACACACACACACACACACACACACACACACACACACACACACACACACACACACACACACACACACACACACACACACACACACACACACACACACACACACACACACACACACACACACACACACACACACACACACACACACACACACACACACACACACACACACACACACACACACACACACACACACACACACACACACACACACACACACACACACACACACACACACACACACACACACACACACACACACACACACACACACACACACACACACACACACACACACACACACACACACACACACACACACACACACACACACACACACACACACACACACACACACACACACACACACACACACACACACACACACACACACACACACACACACACACACACACACACACACACACACACACACACACACACACACACACACACACACACACACACACACACACACACACACACAGAGTTTTGGATGCTGGGCAATTGAGTTATGTGCTGAATTGAGTTCTCTTTTGCGTCTAGTTGCATTTGAAAGGACAAATACACACTGATTGATATCAAAATATCCTCGTAAACACAGCTGGTCACATCTTAAGTGAACTTAAACCGTTAAGAAAGAAAACTGTGTAACAGTGTATTGAATCCGTGCATGAGGTCTTAAAGTGACACCAGCCTAATATTCCTGCTGTCTGTGTCATTATTGTTAACCAAAGAACAAAAGAAAAAGAAGATCATTCACTAATCTTGACTAAATAACTTTTGTAAGTTTAATAAGGATAAACGTATATGTTATTTATAAATAGAAAACTATGCAGTATTTTTGACCTACATTTGATTTCAGTTTCTCAGTTCAGTTGTATTTTTATATACTAATTTGCATGTTACTGACTGTATACTTGTCATCAAAAATGTTTAAAATGTATATTAGTCTATTTTATTAATTAGTTGTTCTTTAGGCTGCGACAACAGAATGTTTTGAAAAAAAAAACTGAATATGTTTGATATCTAAATGTTTGACTTTTTCTTATATTGGAGTCAAACCTGGGAATACACATATAGAAACAACACATATACAGACTTTGTATAGTGTTTAGCTAAATATTATTTCATATATCAGACTTTAAACGGTTAACAATAATAGTATTTACCCTACACACGTCTTTCTTATTATGACTTTTATTACGAGTTTGAGGCCAAATATGAATGCAATCAAGATTAGTGTAGTAACACAAGCTATAAACACAGAAGAGCATATACACATAAATGAATCGCAAATCAGAAAATAACAGGATATACCAAAAACATGCTAGGCAAAAGGAGAATATTATAACATTTCTTGGGAAATGTGATCCCTCAAAGGTGTATTAACAGAAAGCCAAGACCACCTCGAACTGGTTTTAAAAAATGTCTGAGACCACACGCAACACGAAGACAAGACTGTTACGCAACCATTTATCCTGGACATGGTCCTTGGCAACTCACATATTCTGTGGTTTTGCAACAGTGCAACGAACCGAATGAAATGTTCTTACACCCAAACCTCACTGAAGAAAAGCTTCAACTCATTCTTATGCCTTCAAAAAACGTCCTTGGCTGCCTAAGAGTGACAGAAAAGTAATTTGCCGCCTTTCACTGCCAGTGAGAATGATGCCAGTGGCTTATGAGATGTGGTTTATATAGACAGATCTAGACTGGCGTATAGGTACTTGCCCCAAGGCTCCAGAGAACTGGACTGAATCCGTCAGCACCAGAAAAATCCCTCCAATCATCTGAAATGGAAAGAAAAAAAAATGGAGAAAATTGGTTTAGTTCAAGCAGACTATTCATCTTCTATAATTCAAAATGATTATGTGCCATGATAATTTGGACATTCAAAAATGTCAGAATTTTTAGACTCGATCCTCTATGCTAAAAAGATGTAAAACACTTGCATTCACAGACACAAACTCATTTAAAATGCAAGCTGACGGACTCGTGCTCTTTATTTAGGCTGCGATCCTGAACTGCATTTAGCTAAACTAATTAGTACTTAAGCTGTGTGTAAGCGAAAGTAATGTGTTGTGGTTGTTTCTCTGGTTAAAAAAGCCCAAGAATTCCAAGAGCAAGAACATTTGCAAGCCACCTGCACACTTAATATGCACCTCCGCATACTTCATGTTCATACGATCTACCACAGATCCGCACAGAACAAACCACACGGCATTTCTTTTCCAAAAACTTTCCACACTCCCAGAGATTGCTGCATGTAAACATCCATAATTGCACACTGGGATTTGGTGCATCGTCCTGTGGACTGTTTTGAGTTTACAGGACATATTTCGTGTTTAATATAGAGTATCATATTAAAAGTTCCCTGGAAACAAAGATTTAATCACACTCATTGTGCAACACATGGAAAATGTGCTAATTTACTCAGAAACATTGACAAAGTCATTGAGCACATTCAACTAAACACAGACAAAAAAAATTATAATTGCATAGAGCACAAGATTAACCTCAGAGTCAATCATTTAAGGCCCAGTCACACAGCGAAAACGCATGAATCACGCATGAATTACGCACATCTGCGCGGAGCATGCGTTGTATGCGTATTTCGTCGGTGGAACGAAGGTGGACCATCAGTGATTGTAAGTGGATGTGTGTCGAAGGCGGTTTGTGCGTGATTTTGAGTTTTGAACGGTTCAAAATTTTTCGTGCGTCGGTGCGCGTTATTCATGAGTCGGTGTGCGTAGTTTATGCGTCGAGTATGCGTGACTATGCGCGGGACACGCGCCGGCTGTCAGGGCTTATGCGGCGGAACTGGTTCGAAACCACACACGTCCACATGAACGGCGCACGTATCACGTTCATTCCACTGACAATGTGGATTCTGAAAGTGCTTGTTCGTTGTTTGGACGCGCTCCGTTAGTGATTCATGCGTCGGACGTGCATCGAATGTTCGTGGAATACTTTGGTAAATTTCTCGACGCACAAGCACGCACAAACCCAATCTGTGCGTGTTTTGTGAGTGATTTGTGCGTGATCGGCTGTGTGACTGGGCCTTTACACAGCGAAAACGCATGAATCACGCACGAATTACGCACAGATTTTCGTTTCTGCACTGAGCGTGCGTCGTATGCGTAATTCGTCAGTGGAACGAACGTGGACCGTCAGCGATTGCAAGTGGATGTGCGTCGAAAGCGGTTTGTGCTTGATTTTGCGTTTTGAACGGTGTGCGTTATTCATGAGTCGGCGTGCGTAGTTTATGCGTCGAGTATGCGTGACTATGCGCGGGACACGCGTCGGCCGTCAGTGCTTGTCGGAACTGGTTTGAAAGCGCGCACGTCCATGTCCGTCCACTGACGCCCCACCTTCGTATCACGCATGAACCGCGCATGTATCATGTTTATTCCACTGACAATGTGGATTCTGAAAGTGCTTGTTCGTGGAACGTTCGCGAAGCGTGCGTGTTTGGTCGCGCTCCGTCTGTGATTCATGCGTTGGGCGTGTGTCGAATGTTCGTGGAATACTTTGGTCAATTTCTCGAACACAAACCCAATCTGTGCGTGATTTGTGAGTGATTCGTGCGTGATCGCCTGTGTGACTGGCCCTTTATACACATACAGCGTGAGCAAATAACCTTCCTCAAAGTCAGACCAGAAAGCTTGAGAATGAGCATCAGTACTGATCAATTTCTGCTTTAATAATTCATTGACTCGCTCTATTCTGCTTTAGCCAGCAGTTGACATCAGGGATACCTTTAGATATTGTGGGAATTAAAGCTTGTAATCAGGCATGCAATGTGCAATTCTAAAAACACCTTTGTATTTCTCTGAAAACTTCAAAGACATCACAGCAAACCCTCACATCTTCATTCTTCAAGGTGAAAATGTGTGTACTCCATTTTATCATGCTTGAGGAGAGACTCCAAGAGAATTAGCACAGAAAAATTAAATTGGTCTCATTGAGGCCTAGCGCTAGAAGACATTCATTTTTAATGTGGCGACTGCAACGCTCCACTAGCGGCGCCGTCCTGATTTCTGATCAGCCTCTCAGCTAAAGCTTCACTTTCCACCATGTCAGCTTAAAATAACAGAGAAAGCAGAAAGAAACAAAGGCTGAGAGTTCAACGGTTTGGTCCGAAACGCTCTTTTCATACTGTAATCGTTGCATCATTAATATCAGTATAATACGACTAGGAGAGTCTCGAGAGAAGGGATGGGAATCATACGTAAATGAACAATTATTGAACTCAACGATTATGGCTCTTTAACTCAAGTCTTTAAGTATTTAAGAAAGCATCAATTAATGTCTTTAACTATGTTGTCATATGAAGCACCAGTCAATAATGACTGTTGGTTTCGAGCTGGATTAATGATTCAGTGAGTGAGACACATGCTAATCCAGTGAATGAGTGTCATTTTAAGACCATTCATACTTCCTTAGAAGATGAAAAACTGTATGTGAAAAGAGTAGTGTGTCCAAATTCACAGTATATAAATATCTATTTGTCTATCTATTCATCCATCCATCCATCTATTTATCTATCTACCAAGATATTCATACATCTATCTGTTCATCCATCCATCTATTTATCTATCCAATAACATATTCATCCATCTATCTATTCATCTATCCATCCATCCATCCATCTATCCACCAACATATTCATCCATCTATCTATTCATCTATCTATCCATCCATCTATCTACCCACCAACTTATTCATCCATCCATCCACCCCTCCATCCATCTATCTATCCACCAACATATTCATCCATCTATCTATTCATCCATCCATCCACCCCTCCATCCATCTATCCACCCCTCCATCTATCTATTCATCCATCCATCCATCCATCCACCCCTCCATCCATCTATCTATCCACCAACATATTCATCCATCTATCTAGTCATCCATCTATCTAGTCATCCATCCATCCACCCCTCCATCCATCTATCTATCCACCAACATATTCATCCATCTATCTATCCATCCATCCATCCACCAACATATTCATCCATTTATCTATCTATCCATCCATCCATCCATCCATCTACCAACATTTTCATCCATCCATCCATCTGCCAACATATACATCCATCTATCTATCCATCCATCCATCCACCAACATATCCATCCATCCATCCATCCATCCAACATATTCATCCATTTATCTATCTATCCATCCATCTATCTATCTACCAACATATACATCCATCCATCCATCAACATATACATCCATTTATCTATCTATCCATCCATCCATCTATCTATCTACCAACATATACATCCATCCATCCATCAACATATACATCCATTTATCTATCTATCCATCCATCCATCTATCTATTTACCAACATATACATCCATCAACATATACATCCATCTATCCATCCATCCACCAACATATTCATCCATCTATCTATTCATCCATCCATAATATATACATCTCAATAGAATAGAAATAGAATATTAAATAGAACTTGATCACAAGAGGGGCAGAAATGCAGAAATCAGTTTACCACCGTATGCATAAACTGCATGTAAATGGATACGCACTGAGCTCACATTAGATATGTTTACATACTACCAAATAATCTGTTAATGATGACAAATTAAAGAAATGACATTATATAAAATATGCTATTTAAAGAAGGAAAGACTGTTTCACTATAAAAGATTATTCAAGATAATGCAATGCATTTTTGAGCAGACATCCCAAATGGCTTCATGGGTTTGACACCGGATTGCATTCACACCAGCTGAACTCTGAGGTCAAACCGACTCATGACGCACTGAAAGCGTGAAAGTGTCCCTATGAGTCTTGCCGAAGTGAGGATTAAACTGGATTCTCAGAACTCGCAAAGCACTGCTTGAAAGCAGCGCATACGTGCAAAACACAAATGACTGGGAGAGTCTTCAGATACAGTTATTATGAGATTATACGAGCTCTGGATTAACTTGTAAGAGCATAAATATTTTGTGTTGCTAATGGGAGGTTTTGTACAGTGAGTGCCGTGCGTTGACTGATGGATGACTGATTTTACTAGGGATCTCAGAGAAAGTAACGAGAGACAAGTGCTCATAATCTTGCCCTGATAAAAACATGATGAAATATCTGGGAGGAAAAGAGAAGAGAGAGAAGAAAGAGAGGAGGCTGTGAGTGGGGATGGGAATCATCAGAAATGTAACCATTCTGGTTGCTTTAAGATCCATGAAAATGTTTTACAAGAACCGGTTCAGAAGAGTCATTCATTTGTGAATCACTGGTTGTGCTTTATGCTTGTGTTGCGTGCAACCAGTGAGGACAATTCAAAAGTATTCAGACTTTTTTCTCTGATCACATTCAATTCACACTTAAAATATCACAAAAACATATGGTGAATTCCAAACAGCTGAAGGGCACTCTGGGAAAAACTGAATCGCTTCAAGAAGAGCACCTTCCACTTGTCTGTTAGTGAAGGGTCCATCCGATGGCCCATTTTATCGCTTATGGTCATGTGACCCAGGCTGGTGAATACTCGTGATTTATTATTTATAATAATTGCGGGAAAATTTGAGTTATGTGAATGAAATAATTCAAGGTGTTTTGCTAATAATATTTAATACACGTATTTTTGTCATTCATTACGTATGAAGTTTAAAAAAAGTTTCATAAGTAAAAATGTGTCTCATTTTAGATATGTTGGGTAACTGTGACTACATGGAGAAGAGATGGCAAGAGAGCAGAAAGGGATCACAGTCACATTATAAAAATGTGATTTAAAAAATGTATATTTATTTGCAATAGTTTTATTAACAGCAATAATTAGAAATTCCTGTCGCAAGAACAGCTAATGGGATGATGAACGGCATGCTGCGAAAGCTATTTTATCATTGCTTCCTTTGCCAAGTGCTACATTATGATATGCAAGAGCTCGGCAATTGGGACTGAGTAAGGCATAGGGAGGCTCACTTCCAACTGGATTTCGCCCATAATTTCTTTTACCATAATGCTGTAGATTCAGAGCCAGCTTTAGAAACACTGTCAGAATATTTTAGCACAGCATTTCATTCACATGGTTCACATATTAATTGTAATGAATATTATGAAATTATTCAATTTAATTTTAGATTACTTAAAAAAATGCTTTTGATTACCAAAATGCATCTTGAATGCTAGGCAAATGACAGATTTTTCTCAATTGAATTTATAATCAAAAATCCTCCTATTTTAATCTGCCATTTGGATTAATTTTTCATTGTTGCCGTGCATTTTGAGGATGTATTTTAAAGCTTGATTTCAAACTTTGACAAAAATAAACTCAATTTGACAATCTTAGTGAGTGTGTGAGTTGAGCGGTTTTATGTGTGCATGCTTTGACAGAGCGCAGAGAACAGTTTCTCAGAGAGCGTGAGAGCACCAAATGGTTTAAAATCTCAAGCATTTAAATTGGCAAGACTTAAAAAGACAAACTTTAGTGGTGATGCAACACTGGCCCGAACGCGAGCGGAAATCTTGTATCACAGTGTGTACCTCGCTTGCAGTACAGACATAGTTGTGGGGTGATGTGGAGATATTTGTGCATTTTGTGAGAAAGGAGAGAGAGAGATAGAGAGAGAGAGAGAGAGAGTGGTACCACAAAATCCCTCACAGAGTTTATGAAATGAAGTCTCACAGAAAGTTTTCAAATGAGTTATTTTCTCTGATAATCACTGATAAGTTAATTTACTCTTCTAACCTATATGCTATACTGAATTTTTGCTGAAATTTCTAATTTTATCGCAACACCTGAAAGTAATACCCACAATCCCATGTGGAAATTCAGGCCCTGTGACCAATCGGATATAAGGTCCACTTAAACAAAACTTCCAGAATTTGAAATTGGATTGGATTTAATCGGAATGATGAAAATTTGTGAACGTAAAATGCCTGCTGAATGTTTCTTTTTGAACTTTACATTTACTTCCAAAAGATTATTTATACGAATGGAAACCAAACTGCATCAAAAACACCAAAACTGTCAAGGATGTTGGGTGAAGGGAAGTGCGAGGACTCAATAGTGCAGTGAGAAGGGCTTAATTTACAATGAAAATAAAACAAAAAACAAACAAAAACCAACCGTGGGGGAAAACAAGACTTGCCTTAACTGGATTAGACTTTAAACATGACGACAGGAGACAAAACGACAATGAACCAGCGCAAGACAGCAAAAACAGGGAGAATAAATAGGGAGCAAACAAGGAAGGTAACGAGGGAGGACAGGTGGGACAAATCAAGCCAATAACAAGGAAACAAGACGGGTGGGGTTACGCAATGACAGGACCAAACAAAACAAGACATGATGACGCAACCAATGAGAACACGAATAAGCCACGTAGTAGGTACTTGTTTTGACGACATTGTTACGGTCCTCGTTATTTGTGAATGTCTTCCTGTCTCTTTAGTTCTGCCTTTCTCATAGGTGAATCCTCTGATGTTTCTCATTGGCCAGGTGGAAGGCGGGGACTATTTAAGGAGGCCGCTGGCATTCATCGGGGGGCTCATTTCTGATCTGTCCGTGTTCGAGTGAAGAAGCTCCTGGATCCCTCCTCCGGTCGATGTTGTTAGAACATTAGTTTTTCTGTGACTTGTTTCTCAGAGCAGAGAAAGTAAAAGTTGGCCATTGTTAATTTTCTGTTCAAGGTTTAGTTTTGAGTTAACGTTATAGAGCGTAGGGGTGTCCTGCCCATTACTTTGAAACCTGTTTGTCATTGTTTTTCCACTAGGGAGTTAGGGAAGGTAAATGTCTTTTGATTTTCAAACTGGTGAGGTAATTTACTTTATTCTTTTTGTTTGTACTTGTTTTGTTTGTTGTTTTGGCCTTGGGACACCCTGAAGAGATGCTCTTTATTCACTTGTTCATTTAATAAATTTAATCTTACTTTCAGTTGTGTTTGTTTGGACTGATTATCGGCCGGAGTGAGTTTTTATGCGATCCATCTTCACTAATTACGCTCGTGTAGTTACTCGTTTACCGAACCGTAGAAGCGGGGTGTAATAACATGAAAGCGCGCAGCTTGTGTTTGACTGCGGGCTTTCATCCACAGCCATTTCAACACAACACAAGACAAGGCATCAAATGAAAGCACGTGGTTCATGTTTACATCAGCCACACACATGGACAACAGAGCACGCAGCCCGAGCGAACTCGAAACCGTGTGCACTCACAGAACACATATTGCACAAGCGAACACTCATCTTGTGCCCTCAGGACAGAAGTCAAACACAAGGAGCATGAGTGTCCGAATCCCAAATCACAAAACCGAACAGGACTAGAATCAGAATCGAACACCACGCCCCACACACCAGACAGATTATATGGACAGGAAAGTGCATGCTCACACAAAAGACGAGACATTATGGGCGTATCAGAGCTCTGCCACAAAACCAAGAAATGACTATACCGAATGTGACAGAACCCTGACAAAACTTGCACTCAAGGTGGCTGTAAAAATGCTGCTTAGTCACCATGAAATCAAAATGAAATATTATAGTATTTATTATTAATGATTAATCTGTTCATTAACTTTAAAGGCTCCATCACTCACTTCCACCTTAGCTATAGCATTTTAGCCATTAGCATCTTAGCTAACTCTCCGTCGCTCCCTCCTTGACGTCAGTATCTTATTCCATATCTGGATGTTCTGTACCGCTGAAGTCGTTGCTTTTCTTTTCTCTCTTTGTTCCAGAT
Source organism: Rhodeus uyekii (assembly GCA_037043235.1). Lineage (NCBI taxonomy): Eukaryota > Metazoa > Chordata > Actinopteri > Cypriniformes > Acheilognathidae > Rhodeus > Rhodeus uyekii. The sequence goes on along the minus strand of JAWRVZ010000176.1, from coordinate 700,400 downwards.
CACTTCATCAAGACAAGCCATCCAAGCATTCCTCAAACATCCCCTTATTCATCACCTCCAAACAGTATTCTGTTAATCCCTAAATATTATTTTACAGTCATTGTTTCCAGATCACTCAGGTCACAGACTGGGTATCTGTTGTGGATTTCCAGATCCTACTGAAATGCATGGGTGACAGAGCCTTTGCAGTTCTTGGCCCCAAATTATGGAACAATTTGCCATTATCTATTTAAATCCGCTTCTGCAAAGTTTATAAGTCTGTTAAAAACCCTTTTTTTTTCTCGAAAGCTTTTAATGTTTTGTGACCTTTTGTGTCCCTTTTAACTGAGTTTATTTTAGTGTTGTGATTGGGTGTATGAAACTTTGAACAGTACTTTGGTCAACTAAGGTTGTTTTAATTGCAGGCCCAGCTTAATCTAAATTTATTCTCTGAACCCCCATACGGAAACCATGCCACCAAACCAAATTTTGCAAATGAACAACAATAAATCTGAACTGACCTGCACATTAACAATCCTGGATATTTCAGTCAGACGTCACTACAAAAATCCCCCCAAAAATCACTTATTCAATCCAAATTCTGAAGGGATTTCTCAATATTGACTATGTAAGGAAAACTTCTTTCCTTACATTGAAAATAGCATGCTTTCTTTGACTGAGCCTTGAAAATAAAAACAAACCCTTTACATGCCTAGAGGCAGTGTCACGATAATAAACCCATCCTTCCGAACAGTTAATTCCCAACTCCGCTTCTGAAGCAAAGGCTTCTAAGTAAAGCAGGGCCCGGATGCCTCTTTTCTCTGGAACATAAACCAGCACTTTAGAAAGGGGTTTGTCTCAGGTGACTCCCACAGGAGCGGCGCGTTTCCCTGGAGAATCTGTGCGATGTGAAACTCGAGAACCTTGTCATAATGCCGTGTCCTCAGAGACAAACCTGGCAGCAGCACCAATGCCTTTGCAGCTGCCGCGCGCTGAAGGAGTTACGACTGACTTCCGTGCCGCTGCGTTTGAAGATTTGGAAAGGTGAAAAAGAAGGACATTCTGCGGTTCGAGTATTCCAATCGGAATCTTCAGCACACGCTCAAAGAGACGATCTTGTTCTTCTTGTGTCCCAGAACAGGCCACATGAAAACCATCTCCAGTGTTTGGAGAGATGCCCGAGGGCTTTTCTCTTCAGCCAGCAGAGACAGAGTGTTTTGTTATGGTCTCATTATTTTAGCTTGTACGCTCTTGCCCAGGATATATTGCTTCAACTCTAACTGGATCCCATCTTTCAACTTGGCCCATTATCAAATGGACACCTACGGAAGTCCAGGCTTGTTACTGCTATTGCGTGTGCTGAGATGATTGCGCCATTCTCTTGCAATTTCATCAAAAGAGGACCACACTACTTCTCAGTGCTTGTCCAAAAACACTTAAATTAATGGTGAAGAATACTGAGAAAAAAATCTCTTTTAGCAATGACTAAATGCAACACAAAGCATATATATATATCTATCTATATATATATATATATATATATACACATACACACACACACACACATGTATATATATATACACACACACACACACACACACACACACATATATATATATACGTGTGTGTGTGTGTGTGTTTGGGTGTAAAATACATATTTATATAATATATTATATATGATTACAAATAATAATTATGCAACATACGCAATAATTATTCAAATAAAACATCAGTGTCTTTTTACTGACATGTTGCCATATGAAAAATCAGTCTTTCACAAATACCGACACAAAGCTTGCTTAATTTTGATACAGACATCAATGAAAACTACTCTTTTCAAATCAATCATTAAAAGAACTGTCTCATAAGAGTAATTTATTCATGAATCAGATTACACTATTCTGTCATATGTTCTTTATTCTCTAAAATAATTCAGCTCATAAGACTCATAAATGAGGATCTGTCCCAAACGGCACACTTCATATGCACTTTCGGCCTTGTTGACCCACAATGGCTGCTGTGAGCGCGTTTCCCTTATGTCCATGAGACTGTGGGGTGTCCCATTTGTAATTTTATGTTTCGGAAAGCTGAATAATTAACAAAGAAATAGAATACAATATCTGAGCAATATCAGAGCGGTTCGAATGATTCCTGGTCTTGCCTTGTACTTCACCATGTGACTATACCATATTCAAAATATATTTTGCTGATGAAAAATAAACCACCATTGTGAATAGTACGACAGTTTTAGGCGCTTTTTATTTGCCCATTATGAGTTATTAAATTAATTGATCCGTGATTCTTCCTAGCCTGACTCGTGACTCGTCTTGTCATGGCATTACAAATACATGATTGTAAATATTGCTGCGTCTCACTATGTGTTATTATATTAATGCAATTAAATCAAAATGATTGAATTTGATTCTTCATTAAGTTAATCATTAAACAGTGGTGAAAAAACACCTGATTATTTATTGATTACTGTATTTTACTTGTTGCATTAAACATTTTGAATGTAAATACTTAATAAATGTAAATTAATCTGCTTGACTACACTGAGTGTTTGGTTGAAATGATGGATCCTCTGATTGGAAAACAGGGAAATCTGAGAATATATGGGGGAAAACATGCTAAACTTTCAGCACATAAAATTCAAAACACTTTCTTTTTTCTTTTTTTACGTGATTAACCCTTACGGGATTCATTGAGAATCACAGTGGTGAGATGATAGAGAAAATCCCCTTCACCATAGCTTGATTTCCCAGGTTTAACCCTCTGGATTTACTTTGGATAATGACCTGCTCACTGTGCACTACAGACTCCTGCTCTCAGATCACTAACATGACCGGCTGGGTGCTAATTACGCTGAAGTCAGAAGACAGCATGGACAGAAGACAGCATCTTCCCGAGAAAACTCATCATAATGAGCGTACAGATTTCTCCAGCTTATTAAGGGCGGCGGAAGTCGGTTTTCATCAGCGAGTAGCAATGAGAGTGAGACAACATCCTCCCACAGGCTCTGTCAGAACACAGATTACAGCACGCGGGCCAGAACACAAGCCTTGTTCTATTACAGAGCCGAGAGAGGGCACAAAATGAAACACAAGTCCGGAAGCTCGCTCCCTCTACCCTCATGGAAAAACATCCATCTCTTGCCAGGCGACAGGGTTGCTTGTCATTACAGGGCATGATGAAAGACGTGTGCATTCCCAGAGGTCTGCGGGCCAGGGAGACAACTGTAGATCTGAAGGGAGACCCATGACTATACTGTAGCTCACAGCTCAGAGTTTGCTTGTGTTCTCCCTATATATATATATATATATCACAGTATTACCTTTACAATCCGTTCCAGAATGGAGCTCGTAACTTAAATTGCTCGTATCTCAAATCATTTTTCCCCATTAGAAATAACAGAAAAAAAAAAATTCCGTTCCGCCCCTATAAAAAACTCTCTTATTAGTGCTAATAACAATAGAAAAAACATGTTTTTAATTGCTATAGAGACATACACACAAAAAATTGTTTATAAGGATTCCTGTGATGTAAAATAAAATTTGATTTTAATTATGAGTTCTTATCATCGAGACAGACGATACAGTAGCGGCATTTGCGGAGGAGGAGGAGGAGGAGGAGGAGGGACGGATAACGTAGATAATGCAAGCACAATACGGAAGTGTAGTGTTTATTCCCGTGTTGTGTATTGGATAGACTCAGAAGCTCATATTTATGATTATTGAACACTCAAAACTCGTGCTGCTCCCAGCTTAATACTCGTGAATCACTCGTTGCCCCCGGTAACCCCCGATAAAAATTTACTCGCATCTCAAAGTAAAAAATTGCTTGAAGGTTTGCTCGTATCTCGGAATACTTGTATGTCGGGACGCTCGTATCTCAAGGTATTACTGTATATATAAATATGTACAAAGCAATATCAGCTTTGATAAGACTGTCAGATATTACAGTTTTTTACGATTGCTAAGCAGTAGTGGGCAGATCTGTAGTCACATGTGCAAAACTCTAACCACAGTGTGCACAGCAGCAGTTCATGTGGACCAAACTCTAGCTAATTTTCATTGCTAGTACACAGTTTTCAAAACTCTACACACTTATCCCATGACTTTAACCACAACCTGCAACACTACCAACACTACAGATTTACAGCATTTTGTTCAAATGCTAACACACTGCTGTCAAAACTGTGAACCACACAATCAAAACTATTATCATTCAAAAAATATATCATATTTCATTATATATAATATTATGTAATATTTATTTATATAACATTTCAATCAAAAAATTGATTTCAGCCTTGTGCCTTTCAAACACTGCTGATTGCAATTTCAGCTGAAAGGTTAAGCAGGTGTTTTAGACTTGTAGGTGAAAACACACACACACATATGTATAAATAAATATATATATATATATATATATATATATGAGTCATGAATTAGTCTTTCTAAGCTCTACCTATATAGGTAGAGCTCAGAAAAACTAAATTTGGAAATGGAACACAGGTTTGTGAAGGGAGAACGGTGGCAGGGAGAGGGTGTATGGGTGGAGGAAGACAAAGAAGACAAAGAGCTGTTATTTCAGATGAAATAAGTGCTAAACTTATAGACGTCATGAATGATGGTCTCTCATTGAGAGAGGAAGGGTTGAGGGTGCAACCCAATCTGCAAAGATCCACAGTAGAATCTGTCATGCTAATTTTCCAGCTTTCAAACAGGTGAGAGTTACATCCTTACAGTAAATGAAAACATTACAGGAATTTATTTTGTATTGCAATTATAGAATATTTACACATATATACATTACAGTAAGTTTGACAGTAAAATGTATTTTTACAACAGGACCCAAAGGCTGCCCCCAACAGGAGGAAGAGAAAAATTATTTTCAGATGCGCAGGAAAATGCTATTGTTGACATGGTTCTGGTCACCAATGCAATACTGTAAAACTGTGGGATAATCAAGATAGAGAGCTGGCGGATAATGATATTTGGAAATGTTACAGACCTGGTTCTTCCCCAGGAGCATGAGAGAGAACATTAGATGTGACGTTGATGAAAACCTGTGGCTGATGCTATAGAGAGGCAGGATTAGCCCTTCAATTATTTGTTTGAATTACAGTATGTACTTTTAGTTTCTACCTTTTTTCTCATTACTGTAAATCCGTAAATTACTACAGACTATTGAAGCAAACTGCTGATTTTCATTTACCTTCAAGAATTATGTTTTAAAAATGTAAATACTGTAAATCATGTGAAAGAATGTCACTCTGTTCTTTGAAGAATATATTACTTTGTATGAAGTCACTGAAATTGTTCAAACTGTAAAGAAAAGTTAGTATTTTCTGTATTGGTGTTTGATGCTAGTGTTTTTACTCTCAGTGTGTTCTGAGTGACAGTGTGTGTTGTCTCAGTGAGGGTTGTGTACAGTGTTTGGCTGCATGAGCCTGTTTTGAGCCGTGTGTTAAGAGTTGTGTTGCTTGGAATGGGTTTTGCAGGTGATGTGAACTGTTCAGCTCAGGTGACTGTTGGTATTGCAGACTGTAGTTAGAGTTTTGCACATGTGACTCAAGTTGTGCCCACTGCTGCTTAGCAATCGTAAAAAACTGTAAGATATTTTTACACCAAATTGGAATGAACGTGCAAAATCATTTACTCAAATATTTATTTTCAAGATGGTGATACTACTGAATTTCATTTACATTTTCATTTGATGTTGCATTTAACAGATGCTTTTAATCACAGCATCTTACACTGCATTTTTATCAGTTCATGCATTTATGCATGGCAATCAAGTCTATGATGTGAACTAGCAGACAGGACAGATCTGTGCAGTATGAAGTGAAGTAATTGTATTACTCACAAATTATGTTATTGTTATTTTTGTAAACATACCGTAGATCTTGTGAAATGATATCTTGTGAAAGGTGGATGGATGGACGTTTTGTTGTTCTTTTTGTATCTGGAAGAGAGAACAACAAAAAAAGGTGAACAAACTCACAATGATGATCCCATTCATTCTCTGTTTTAAATAAATTTTACACAGTATGTAAGTTTCAGATGTAGAGAATTAGATTGCATCAGGAATATTGTGATGTCTTTCAAATCTCCAGACAGCTGCAAGTCAAAAATAGTTGAACGCACATAGAAGACATCTCCTCAGAATCAAACATGTTATCTCATGCGGGCAAACTGTTTGTGTATTGTGATGTGGGTTGAATTAGTTCATAAGGAAACCCGTAATGTGAAAACATGCAAAAACTGAAACCAGCGTTTGAACAGTAAGAGAAAACTTCACATCTTTTGAATTAAAATGACATTTTTTAATTCTTTGGAATAATGTGCACAAAATAAATCGTTCACAATACGACTATGTGCAGTAAGAAAGTAAATATGAGCAATTTTGATTGCATATTGACTTTAAGTGTTATTACATATCAGCTTTATATCACAGCTATCTGCCACAGTGTTTTATCAGCATAAGCTACTGAAAATAATCACTAGCTGTTCAAACCTAAGCTATGAAAACACATGAAGCATCAGTAACCATCCAGTATGACCCAGCAAGTTCTGCCGCTCAGAGATGCCTTTTACTGTGAAGATTAACTTGTGCTGCTTTACACTGACTTTAGTTTATTTACTCCCAGCCCCATATTAATAATTACAAGAGTAAATACATGCACACACTAAAGGCCCACTGTGCTGCATTTCATATTCCCATTCATCTCTCATTCCCAGCGCTGCGACAGCTGAAACTCCAGTTGGCCGATTTCGTAAGCTTGTTTGGGGGAGGGAAACTTCAGCTGAAATGCTGTACGTGTCGAATCAGGGCGCAAGCACTGCAGTGGAGCTCTTTAGCTGCGAATACATGCCATCAAAACACTGTCAATAACTGTCGGTATTAATTATGTCATGCCATGTCATCCATCCTCTTTAATTCAACATAAATGACACCTAAACAATGCAACAAAAGAAGTATCTTTGTCTAGCTTGTTTTCAAGTTAAAATATCCAAATATATTATATATCCAATATAATCAGAATTATCTTAAATGTTATCAATGTTTTATTTATTCACTGACATATAGTTTTTTCTTGTTTTATTACAAATACATTCAGTTAATTCTTAATGTACACAATTTTACTTATTTTATAATTATTAAAGGATGATAAAATAATTGCTGCTCTGGATGAATGCCATCCTAATGTTCCTGTCAATTTTTCTGTCAGTTTTAAAGGGATAGTTCACTCAAAAAATGAAAATTATTTGATTAATTATTCATTCTCATGTCATTCCAAACTTGTAAGACATTCGTTCACTTTTGGAAAACAAATGAAAATCTTTTTGATGAAATCTAAGAACTTTCTGTCCCTCCATTGAAAGATACAGAACTACCATTTAAACGCTTCATAAAGTAAATAAAGAGATCGTAAAACTAATACATATGAATTGAGCGGTTTAGTCCAGATTTTCTGAAGAGACAAGATCGCTATATATGATGAACAGATTGAATTTAAGCTTTTATTCACAAATCATTGGTTCTTGCTGAAGATCAAACGTGATGCGTAACGCGAGAACAAACATCATTGGTTCTCGCTGAAGATCAAACGTGATGCGTAACGCGAGAACAAACATCATTGGTTCTCGCTGAAGATCAAACGTGATGCGTAACGCGAGAACAAACATCATTGGTTCTCGCTGAAGATCAAACGTGACGCGTAACGCGAGAACAAACCCCATTGGTTCTCCCTGAAGCTCAAACTCAAAATGTATTGTGAATGTTTTGTAGTGTCAGTCCAGTGATTTTGAACTTGCGGCTTTGGTTTATTGGACAGGAACTGAGGTTGTTCTGAAAATGATTTCAAGGCAACGACTGAAGGTGAACAGTTGGACGTTCTGTTGTTCTTTTGGTAATTGGATGCTGATTCCATACATTCTCTTTCTTTACATAAATTTTACACAACACGTAAGCGTTCAGACGTAGGGAATTAGATTGCATCAGGAATGTTTTGATGTGTGACTGTCTTTCAGCAGCCGTTGGCTTTGCTTTATGAAATCTCCAGACAGCTGCATGTCAAAGGAAGGTGAACACGTATAGAGGACATTTCCCCAGAATCAAATACCTGCTATCTCAGTATGCATGAACAGGAACGAACGATTCATATACGCACACACACAGAATCCCTGCATACTCAACAGCATATATATTGCGATACGGGTTGCATAAATTAATACGCTTCACTTAAGATATAGTGTTATCTTACACAATTTTGTTTCTTAAGAAATTTATATATTTTTTAAGTATGTTTACATGATTTAAATGGGAGAATAAGAAAAAAAAAGAAGAAAATTCTTAAGATTTTTTTGTTTTTGTTGCAGTGAACAGAAAAATACTTTGAGGCAAATTACAAAGATTTAATGGATAGCAGACCAGTAACCTCAAATTATCGCTCCAAATGACCTGAAACCAGCTTTTAAGAGAAAAGAGGAGGATCCGGTGAATGTTCCGGTGTGGATGTGTGGAAAGATGGGAAGTAGGAGGAGATCGCCGCTGACTTTAATCATATCCTGTAACCTGAGTTTGACAGCTGCTCTCAGAGCCCAAACGGAGCGCGGCCCCTGTCCTGGTCTCTTGACAGAGGCCCAGCGGATCCGTGCACGGACAGGTTCACTTACCCCAGGCCAGGGGCTTCATCTCAAACACCTGCTCATTCAGAGGGTTGGATAGCGAACTGCGGAAATAAAGAGGAAAATGGTATGGTAGCCAAAGGGCAATGGTATTAAATTCGGTCATGGTGGCTTCCTATTCACTTCTACTGTTACAATCCAGATAATCAGAATTAAAACAAACATAAAACATCTTTTGGCATTTTATGATTATAGATCTTTAAGACACTACTTGACCCACACAAAATAACTTCATATAATTAAAATGAAGAAAGAAAAAGCTATATACACCAACATGCAAGCATGATCAAACATTTTAATACATGATGTGGAAATTTCATTTTTGACACAAAAGAACTGAATCAGAGATTTGAAAAGATTCCATGAAAGAAGATAAAGTTGAGTCTCAAACAAAAACAGTTTACTCACTGAACACAGGTCTGATCTGATTTAATTTAATTTGTAGTGTTATTTGCTGCTGAAGTCTAAATGAGAGATTATATTAAAACATAGTAAAAGTAGTATAATGATAAACAAAATTAATAGGCTGTTAAAAAGGTGCCTTAAAATCATTACATGAACAGTTTTGGCACTGAATAGAATTACTGATTCAGTGTCACGAGATGCGGAGGAACCACAGCGAGAGAAACGAGATTGAAATCAAAACTCATTTAATAATAATCCAAAACAAAAGACTTTAAATGCAAAAAACTAACTGGCACGCTTCATAGCAAATGATCATAACAAACCACTGGAAACTCAAGACTAGCCGGCATCCACACGCCAGAAAGATCCACAATAACTTCATTAACAACCGACAAACACAAGTGAAATGCAAGAGTGATTTATACACAAGGGAATCACAAACACCTGGGAGACTAACAATCAGTGATTACAAGACAGGTGCAGGGAGTGACACAAAGACCCAATAGACAGGAAGTGAAACAATGACATGACTGACAGGAAGTGACAAAGAAGACCCAGACAGACAGGAACAAGTATTACATTCAGAATTTTGAATCAATTGACTGAAAGTTTAAATCGATTATTAGAAATGAATTAAACATGCCAAGTTTGATACTGACGCTTAAATGAGAAACACAAATTTGGCATACACATAACACATTATATATTTTTTATTCATATCATGTGAAATGATTGTTAGGCTGCATAATTTAGGTCAGCCGGAACCGGGAACACTTCCCATAACATCTGATGTAATCATTACATCATAGCAAGAATCGCATTTACACTGATATTAGTCTCTGTTTATCCCGAGGTTACCCTGGTCAGCCAGATCCGGGCCGAAACCAGATCAGATGAAAGGAGCACAACACACACACACCCCTGTGAAGGACTTATGAATCCGATCTCCAACCAGGCAGAACTGGATTAAATATTTTGAGTGCCCCGATCTCAATCTGACTTCTGACCTGAAATGTTATCTATATCAAAATCAGGCAACGTTTGTTTGTTGGCCAGAGGAGAACTGCTCCCCCAACTGAACCTGGTTTCTCCCAAGGTCATCTCTCCATTCTGTTCATCATTCATTCACCTGCTGGAGTTTTGATTCCTTGCCACTGTCCTCTCTGGCTTGCTTAGTTGGGGACACTTAACACTTGTCAAATTGTATTGCTGTGCCTGCTCTTCTAGAGCTGCTGAACAGCCAAAACAAACTTTATTGCGTTATGTTCCTGTTATCTCTGTAAAGGTGCTTTGAAACAATCTCTATTGTAAAAAGTGCTTTATAAATAAAGATGACTTAACTTGAGAGATGCTATTAAAACATCATAAAACTAATGTAATGACAAAAAAAGCCTTAAAATCACAAATGTTCACAAAAGTTCACCCAAAAAAAAGAAGTCAACACTTACGCTCACTTATAAATCAGTATTACTTTTTCTTCTGTGAAACATAAAAGAAGATATTTTAGGAAATATCTTTTTTTGTTCATGCAATAAAAGTCAATGTTCAAAACAGTTTCTTTATACCAACAGTTTTTGTGTTTCGCAGCAGATAGAAATGAACAACATGAGAGATTCTGTTCTTATTGAACTGTTTCTTTAAATAGTAGGCATTGTAATATTAGTTCTCAGCACAGGGATTGTGTTCATTTGTGTGACTACGGCTCTCGCCAGTGCCGACGGGTGAAAGCAGGGCAGTGTAAACACCCTCACAAGTCAAATGAAGCGCTAAACCCCAACAGGAGATTCACCCGAGAGCCATAAACACAGCTGCACTGAACAATGCAGGGCCCACATATAACGTAGGTGTGTGCGTGTGGTCCTGGTAATCCCTACGTTATGGGGACAAAATGTTCCCACAAAGATGGCAATACCAGTAATTTTTTATCTTGTGGGGACATTTTTTTGGGTCCCCATAAGGAAGCAAGCTTATAAATGACATAGAGTAATGATAGATAGCCCAATGTTTTGTGTGATGGCTAGGTTTAGTGTAGGGGAATTGAATATATCGTTTTTTAAAAATCATTATGCCTATGGAAAGTCCCCATAAACCACACATTTTAGAATGTATGTGTGTGTGAGAGAGAGAAAAGCTGCCAGGGCTTCTGAAACGGAGCAGGTTGTCATTCCTTCAGCCCGCAGGGAACAAGAGCTTGTGTGGAGGATTCAGTTTCTGCTGCTCCGAAGACAAACCCCCCCTCATTACCAGCACAAGACTGATCAGAAAACAGCTTCAGTGTCCAACCAGGTTCAAAACACACTTCACACTTCACACTTCTACTCGCGCAATAGTATGCTAGACTTTGCAAACACTTTCTCAGTTAAAGTCGTCATGAAACGGAAGTTGTAATAGTCTTGTCCCTATTGTGACGTACATCCGAGAATAACAGCTATGAAAGCAAGAAATAAATGTAGGGCTAGACTTTATTTTGTCCATGGGGAATTTATTGGATTGTTGTGATTTGCTATTGGCTAAATGCAGGGAATCTTTAATATTTCGCTGTTTCACCACACTATTTTCTGCTCAAATTAACGTGGTACGTATTGTACTCTTTAGTTTTAGCTTTTTGTTTTTTATTAGTCTAAATACTGTTATCCTAATGTTAGTTATCAATGTTAATTTAGTATTATTTAATGGTGTATTAGTATTTTTAATAGTATCAATGTTTTGAATTAGCTATTATTTTCATATTTTCAGTTATCAATTAATTTGTGTTTACATTTTGTTATGCATGTTTAGATTTTTCTTTCACTTTGTTTTAGTCATTTTAGTGCTTCAACTTATATCAGTAAGTTTTTCATCAAATGTTAAAATAAAATAAAATAAAATAAAATAAAATAAAATAAAATAAAATAAAATAAAATTAAATTAAATTAAATCAAACCTTTATTCCAATTACCAAAAGCCTTTTTTAATACTTTTAGTTTTAGTTAACAGCATCAACTCTGATTGCAAAAACCTCTTTATGAAGCATCAATGCCGTTCTGTGACCTGTAAGTGAAAAATACTTTGTGCATGTGTGTGTGTGCGTGTGTGCGCATATGAGCTCCCACCTGCACAATCCCAGCTGTTCTGCTAATCTGTCTCTCCTCATTCCTGCCGTACACCCCTGCGCCCTTCCTCTCACCCCTCACTGAAAGAGAATACAGGGCATGTCATTCCAATACCATTTCCTGTTCCGACTGATCTGTTACGAGCCGCTTGTCTTATGGGTAAAAATTCCTCCCATCAAAATAATAATTGCATCACTTCATCAGTGTTCAGGGAAGACATGCAATGCATTACCAGAACATGAAGGCATAATGTTACTGACTAATTACAAAGCACTTACCCCAAAATTAAACATCTGTCATTATGTACTCACACTCACCCTCAAACCTGTATGACTTTAATTCTTGAGTGGAACAGAGACTATATTCAAAGACTGTTCAAAGTACTCTTTTCCACACAGTTCAAGTGAAGTGATTTTATGGTTAAACACACCATTAAAGTATCATAATAGCAGTCTATACAACTAGTTTGTCATATGATGCTTCTATGAGGAACATCCCTGAATTTAATGCACTAGTTGCAGAATCATCCCTCTGATGATTTCACTCTCAAATCTCATTCGTGCTTGGGGTTTTTATCAAACTTGCTTCCTCAAGACATGGTTGAAATCGGCTGTCATTGGTTCATCATTTTGTCTCGGGGTTCCAGCTGTCAGAGAATATTCTCAGAACGTTCTGGCAAGATTGTCTCTAAATTGTGAACAAACATTTTTCCAGTAACATTAGCAGAACATTCGTTCAAAGTTATTGGCATGGTCTTCAATGTTCTCAAAACATTAGCACACAAAGGTTATTTATACATACATACATAGAATTATACATCATTATGCAACATGCAGTTTATACATCATGGAATGCTTTTTTTTGGAAGAGTTCTTGGATTTAAATTGTTTTAGAATGTTCAGAGAACATTCTAATGTAACATTCTCAAAATAGTTGAAGAATGACAACTAATGTTTGCGGATTCGCATAATCAAGAAACACACTTTTTTTGAACGTTTGATTAGATAACATTTTCCATAACTTAACTTGAACATTAGCTAAACATTTTTAGAACATTTAAGTTATCTGAGTTATTACTGACAACTATATATATATATATATATATATATATATATATATATATATTTGGCTGGAAAAAACGTAAGCAAAAATGAATAAAACTACAGACTTAAAAAACTATTGAAAATAAGAAAAATGTAACAAAATGACAAAAAACAGAACAAACATTTAAACGAAAATAAAAACTTTTAGAAAAATCAAAAATAAAATAAAATGCACTATAAAAGTAACTCAGTGATACTGAAATAACACTGCATTGTGACAAATGTAACGAGCGTGAATGATATTTGATTTCACAGACTTTTAAGTCACATGCTTTATAGAGCACAATGTGTTAAAGATTGATTAAAGATCAACAGCAAAAACAATTAAAATGGTCTGTTTCAAGATTCAACCCTTATAATAAGCATTTAAAGATCACACATTTTATTCACACATTCAAATAATAATCAATAAATGTTGGCCACTAGGCTTCCCCTCAAATTTTACTGTTTCACACACACACACGCACACACACGCGCACACACATGCGCACACACACACACACACACACACACAATCAGTTGGCTTTGGGAACTTGTGAAGGATTATTAACATCAAAGTCAATAGAAATGTCAGCCTGGCTATCTTTGGAAATGCCAGAAGCCCTTTGCATATCCCCTCTACATCAACACACACACACACACACACCTGCCCCCAGTAGCGAGGGCTGATTATTGCCGCTCTAGTGAAACCGCCTTTTGATCTGCTACCATATTGGAAAGCACTTAAAGGTGAACGATCTGCAAGCTGAGCAGCAGAAGCAGATGACATCACGCACGGTCGGGGTCTCGTACAGTATCTGTGGGCTTCACCCACAAACCATAGCAATTAGATTAACAGGATTATGCAAAACTGCTTTCCTGCGTTGGTGGTTTGGTTTTTATGTCATGACATATTTACACTGAATGTGAACACTGGATCAGACTTATACAACTTCACATTTTAAGTTGGCCAAACTTTACTTTGCCAAGTTGGCAGCACAAACTATTTATTTTTCAAAATATCAGTGCAATACTGTAACAAGAAGGTACAAAATATAGAAGGTTGAATTATCGAGAGCTTTCCATGGGAATGTCGGGATATGAACCACATCCAACAGACGCAAGAGGAAGCCGACAGGATGTTCAGGTACAAACCCGGATGCAGAATTAAATGAACACATCGACTCTCCTGTTTCCACCAAAACTGTCCATCAATATTCATTTACATTTATGCATTTGGCGGACGTTTTATCCAAAGCGACTTGCATTGCATTTTAAGAAACACATTGAATCAGTTCTTGCTTTCCCTGGGACCAAACCCATGACCTTGACGTTGCAAGCACCAATGCTCTACTGATTGAGCTACAGGAAAACCTGAAATATAGGATGAAATATTCCTGGTCGGGCTGCTACAGCCAAACCTTTGGTCACTGCCAATGCCAATGCGTGTTTCAATAATGCCAACACCACAAATCTTGGGCTTTGGAGAATGTGGAACATGTATTGTTCTCTGATGAATCATTCTTCTCTGTCTTTCCCACATCTGTAGGGAGTTACGGTGTGGAGAAGCAGCTGGACCGTTGCTGCTCAGATTTGAAGCGCGGCAGTGGATCAGTGATGGTTTGGGCTGCGATATCATGCCATTCCTGACTGTGTTCAATGGACTGCCAATTGAATTGGACTGCCAATTGTTCAATGGACTGCCACTGCCAAGGACGACCGAACCCTTCTGGAGAATCACGAGCACTTGATGGTTCAAACATTGTGAGCTGAAGGTGGTGGTGTGTGTCAGCCTGATAACACAGCAAGACTTGAGACAGAATGATCTGATGGACATGAAAGTGAAGTTGAACGTCTCCATGGCCTGCAGTCGTGAGATCTGAATATTTTTGAGGTATTTTGGAGGAGAAAGTTAGAAAACATTCTCCTCCACCAGCATCACATAGTTCTGGAAGAGGAATGGCTCAAAATGTCTCTGGCCACTGTGAAGAATTCCTAAGATGTACTGGCTGAAAAAAAGAGGGCCTTCACCATACTAATAAATTAATGTGATCTAAAACTAAACGTTTCAGCTTCACTGTCTAACCCCATATGCATTCACATACAAAATAAAAATATTGCCCAATATTGCTACTGTGACAGAGTTTTTCTTTACCGGTAATCATTTTTCAAAAGAGTTGAACCACTATTTTGAATTATGCATTGCATCAAATTTTAGGATTAAAAGAATTGTCTGTAAACTTTTAACATTTTTCTATGGATTGTTTTTCCTGAAAGTGTAATAGAAATAAATATTTTCCTAAATATTTTAATATTAATATTCACAGTATTAATTGTGTCTTTAAATGAAATTATATAGATGCATTTCAGGATGGGACTCTGAGAATAAAAAACTGAGAATCCCCTTTTTCTCACATGAATATAATAGTTTGTGTGATATTCAAGGTTTTGCAGCAACAAATAGGATGATTAAATGACAATATTTACGTATGGATGAACTGTTTCTTTAAGCGATCTTAGTGCACGTGAGAGTCTAGAGACCTCTGACCTCGCTCACACAAACCGACAGGAAACCAGACGCTATCTCAGGGTCAAGACGCCCCGGGGTCGACCCGCTCCTGTCTACGGTGAACGTGTTTCTAAACGCTCCCAGCCCTCGACCTTCCTCCTGGATCTCTGTTTGCGAAATAGGACACACAGAAAGCTTCTTTTGTCTGCTCTGTCTGGCAAGCACACACAAGCCATCTCGCTGGAACCCGAGTCTCTTCCCTTCAGTGTTTTTAATTAAAGGATTTTTTATTTTAATTCCCTCAGCATCCTGTCTTGGATCAGATCTCGGCTGCGTTCTCCAAATCCAAGCGCTATTTTGTTCTCACGAAACGTTCCCTGATTGTAGAAACAGACTTTCCACTGGATTATTTTAGGTTTTGGCAAATTTTCATAGGTTTATATGTGTTTGTGTGCATGCAGTCTTGAGGAAGCTATTTTTAAATTAGAGCTTTGCAAGCTACAAGCTAATCATAATTTAAAGCAGTTCAACTACTGTCAACCAACATTTTGGAAAAAAGTAGTTAGATACCAGAGAAACTAAAAGTAGAAACACTACTCGTCTTCAAAATAGCGCAGCTTAACTTCTGCAATGAAGCATAAACACTTTCTCCCAGACAGCCTTTCTCTCAATAGTGTTGGGACATCTGATTCATTTTAGTCAGTCAATTGATTCAGACAATTGATGCACCGGTTCAAAGAAAATTATTCACTAAGAGAAAACAATTTAGATACTGCTTTTTGCCCACATTACCTATGGCTTGACTTGATGAAGTATATATTTAATAAGTTTATGATCTGTCTCCTTTTCCAACAATACACTACACACACACACACACACACACAGAGAGAGAGGCAGAGAGAGAGAGAGAGGCAGAGAAGGAGAGAGAGAGAGAGAGAGAGAGAGAGAGAGAGAGAGAGAGAGAGAATAAATATTTTAATTATGGCGTAACTTGTTTTGTTCCGGCAAAAGCTACTTGGTTTTGAAGTTTCATAGCTACTGTAATGCCTACTTTAAATGAGGTGTCTTTAATTACTATGCACAAACATTTAAATTATTAATTTGATACAATGCACTTATTGTGTACAAACATAATTTTACATTGTACTTTTTTTTTTAAATACCTGCATATAATTACAGCTGTAATTAATTTCTGTAATTACATCTATGATTACAGTGTTGACCCTTCCCTTACACCTTAACCATAACCTGTCTCCACCGTACCCGCATCGCACCTCAATTGCAGCAACAGTGTTTTGTGTGAAGTACATTGTAAAAAAATTTAAGTGTACTGTTCCCTTTGTTCTCGTTTCCTGCCATTCATTAGCAACTATGGGCACTCATGCCATCAACTGACCTGTTCGTCATATAAATACAGTGGAATTCGGTTAAGTCGACGGCCTCGGGGTTGCAAAAAAGCGTTGAGATAACCATTTAGCGAGATAACCTACATCCAATATATCTATTTATTAGATGAAGCGATCAGCATGCTATAAAAATGTACATACACTGTATATGTTTGCTATCAACAAAAGGCATATGTGCACCAACTAACAGCAGAGATTTACCAGTGTACAATAAAAACACCTTCCATTCTCCATACAAACCTTCAATCATATTCTCCAACATTGCAAACACAATTCTGCTTACAGCATGAACAGTTACAACATATTCGTGAGGTCATCACGCTGTACTAGATTGCATAATTTTGTGCGTTTTATAATGTGCTTTCTCAACAAATTCGGCTTCATCCCGTCTTTTAATACCGTGTTCCCTCAGCGGCGCTGAGCAGAGCGCTTCAGAACAGAAGCAGGATGTGTTTGTGTGTGTGTGTGTGTGTGTGTGTGTGTTCGTTCAATCTAAGCCTCATACTCATTGGTCGTTTCCGCTCGTTACTGACCAATGTCAAAATATTTGAGAAGACCAATCAAATCAGAGAAGGCGGGCTTTATGTGCACACAGAAGCGGATGAAGCTTTGGGATGGGGGTGGACCCACGGCAGCTCTCGTAAGAACGTGAATGTGCTTTCACTTCAGAGTGCTGTGCGGTGCTGTGAGTAAAGCGTCACTGACTGAGCGACCACATGGACCGCGATCCACGACGCAAACTCAGCGCATGCGCAGTGAACTAGGTACAATCATGACTCACGAGATAACCATGTAAAGTGACGACTTTGTCCGAGATATTTGCTCGAGATATTAGTGTTCGGCGACATTAAGGAATTGACACTAAAGAATCGAAAATACTTAGACAAATAGGGAGTTTGGCGGTTCCACTTCAAAAACGTAGACATAATAGGATTGGCGAGTTAACCGTGACTCGAGATAAGTGAACTGAATTTAAGTTCCACCTTATGTTAAGTTCATTGTCAGGTATATTGTCATGGTTTGGACGTTGTTACTTTGTCTTATTCCATGTGCATTACCTGAGTTTTATGAACTTTCCGTCACTTGTGAGAAAACGTTTCTCTGCAAATTTTGGCATTTTTCCGGCTTTCTGTGTTTTCACTTTGATCTGGAAAACACATGCAAAGAAGATGCAGAAACAAGTGATATCATATGTAATCATATGCATATCATCAACATTAAACCGCATATAAATCAAAACTGCCTACTGTTATTAAATGAAATGCTGACCCAGGACGAGCTACAGGGGGTGTTTATGGACGCGATCTACGCCATTTGTGTTTTGATCATCATTCTGAATCCAATCCAAACGTGTTTTTCTCAGCTTTTTTGCTCAAAATGTTGCTTTTTAAATAAATGAAACTTACCCACATTCGAGATTTGATAAATAAAGAAGAAGAAGAAGAAGAAGAAATGTTACATTTATATAGCGCTTTTCCAGAGCTCAAAGCGCTTTACATAGTACGGGGGAATCTCCTCAACCACCACCAATGTGCAGCATCCACCTGGATGATGTGACGGCAGCCATATTGCGCCAGAACACTCACCACACACCAGCTTATCGGTGGAGAGGAGACACAGTGATGAAGCCAATTAGAGCATGGGGGGGATTAGTAGGCCATGATGGACCAAGGCCAATGGGCAAATTTGGCCAGGATGCCGGGGTTAAACCCCTACTCTTGCGAAGGACATCCTGGGATTTTTAACGACCACAGAGAGTCGGGACCTTGGTTTAACGTCTCATCCGAAGGACGGAATGCACAATAAAGAATAAAGAATAAAGAATGCATGAAGCCAGATTAAAATAAGTTTTAAAAGCAGAGGCTCTGTTCTTTTTTATATATATATATATATATTGCATATTCAGATATTCATACCTCAGAATATTCTGGGGGCCATGAAAATTTCGTGAAAATGATTCAACTTTATAAAAAGCATACTGGTGAGGAAAATCGGTTGCTCGTTGGAACCTTTTAGGACTCAACTTCGCATGCTGCGTGCTCGCTCTCTTGCATTTAAATCAGGCAATGAGAACGAGTACAAAGCTGCAAAGTATGGACTGAGAAAAGCCATCACAGCGGCCAAGAGGCAGTACAGAGAGAAGCTTCACAGCGGCCAAGAGGCAGTACAGAGAGGAGCTTCTACTCTACTGCTGATCCAGGGCGGATGTGGCAAGGCCTGCAGCACATCACAGACTACAAGACCACCACCAATATCATCGCCTCAACTGACAGCCTGCCGGACGACCTCAACACCTTCTACGCCCGCTTTGAGGCCCCCAGCGACACTGCAGAGAGGGACCTCACACACACCTGGATCACCCAACCCCCCTCCCCTCCACCAACCATCACATCAACTCAGGTACACAAAGCTCTGAGGAAGATCAACCCCCGCAAAGCAGCAGGACCAGACAACATTCCTGGGCGGGCCCTCAGAGTATGTGCCAACGAGCTGGTTGATGTTTTCACATCCATTTTCAACCTCTCCCTCAGCCAGTGCACCGTACCATCGTGCTTCAAGACCACGACCATCATCCCCCTGCCCAAGAAGAACCCACCCACCTGCCTGAATGACTACAGGCCAGTGGCACTCACTCCAATCATAATGAAGTGTTTCGAGAGAGTGGTGCTGGCCCACATTCAGAGCAGCATACCGGACACCATTGACCCCCTGCAGTATGCCTACCGGCCCAACAGGTCCACCTCGGATGCCATCGCTGCTGCAGTCCACTATTCCCTCTCTCACCTGGAAAACAAGGACTCATACCTACGGATACTGTTCATAGATTACAGCTCCGCCTTCAACACGGTCATCCCACACAAACTCACCCACAAACTGTCCACACTTGGTCTGCACCCCACCCTCTGTAACTGGCTCCTAGATTTCCTGACTGGCAGGCCTCAGTCTGTCAGGATTGGAAATAGGACTTCAGCCAGCACCATCACGAACATTGGCACTCCCCAGGGCTGTGTACTCAGCCCCATCCTCTACACCCTGTACACCTACGACTGTGTCGCCTCCCACAAAGACAACATCATCCTGAAGTTTGCAGACGACACCGCAGTGATAGGACGCATCGCTGGCGGTGACGAGGCAGCTTACAGGAGGGAGGTGGCCAGTCTGGTGTCATGGTGTGAAGACAACAACCTCACCCTCAACACGGACAAGACAAAGGAAATGATAGTGGACATGAGGAAGGAGAGGAGGACGCCTCAGCCACTGTTCATCCGGGAGCTTGAAGTGGAGAGGGTGAGCAACTTTAAATACTTGGGTGTCCACATTAGTGAGGACCTCACTTGGACACCTCACATCACGCAGCTGGTCAAGAAGGCTCAACAGCGGCTGTATTTTCTGAGGAGGCTGAGGAAGTTCGGCATGTCGCCTAAGATCCTCAGCAACTTCTACAGCTGCACCATTGAGAGTGTCTTGACCAGCTGCATCACTGTGTGGTACGGCAGCGCTTCTGTCATGGACCGCAAACGCCTGCAGAGAGTGGTGAAGACTGCACAGAAGATCACCAGGACTCCACTGCCCTCTCTGCAGAGCATCTACCACCGCAGAGTCCACAGAAGAGCTGCTTCCATCATCAAAGACCCCTCCCACCCCCAACATGGACTGTTCACACTTCTACCCTCAGGACGGAGGTACAGAAGTGTGAAATCCAGGACTGCCAGACTGAAGAACTCTTTCTTTCCCTCTGCCATAAGACTCCTAAACAGCAGATAGGAGTCTACAATCACATCACATGAACAATTTGTTTACATTCTGCACTACCTCACTTTACACTATAAGAACTGCACTACCTCACTTTACACTATCAGGACTGCACTACCTCACTTAATACTTTACTCTTGCCCTTTTACATTTTGTATATATACATATATCTGCTCTTTTATAATCTATATATTTATCTTATTTTTATTTTACTTACTTGTGTGTTACCTGTGCGACATTTACTGTGGACGGCAAAGTAAGCATTTCATTGTACAGGGAAACATGCTTTCTGTCTGTACACATGACAATAAACACTTTGAATCTTGAATCTTGAATCTTCATCATCATCTGGACTAAAAATTGACAGAGGAATAAAGTTTCTGTTCTATTTGTATCTGTTTTAAGAACATTATTTAAGACCACTTGAGTTTGAACATACTTTCTATTAAACTAACTAGAAGAATGTCTGTTCAGCTGGGACTATAAATATTTATACAATAATTACAATGGTTTTGAAACAAGCTGTTATTTTTAATTATTTTTTTTAAAGATGTCTTTTGTTATGTTGTTGTTATGTTTTCTTGATGTTAACATCTCCCTGTATGATTGATGCAATCCAGAGCTGAGAAATAATGGCATACTTTTTCTCTCAGAATAAGAAATTACAAGCTGGGGAGAAAGTGTGTGTGAGCAGTTCATCCCAACCACCATCAATTCCTGGCTTTATGTTTACTGTAAATACACACAGTACAGGAGCCGGCGAAAACAACCTGTCTGCAGGTAAACAAGCAAATACAGATAAGCAAAAGATATGTTGACTAAATTATCATATTTCCACCCAGGGTAATTATTCCTTAATAAAACTAAAACCATTAAAACAAACAACAACGTTACCCGTAGTCCTGTTTGTTGTGTCATCACTTCCTGTGTGTAAGGTCATTTGTCACTTCCTGTCTCTTGTGTCAATGTTACCCTTCCTGTGCCCTTCCTGCGCCTGTCTTGCCAATCACTTTCATCGTTAGTCTACCCAGGTGTTCGTCATTCCCTTGTGCATTTAAGCCTCTTGCGTTTCCCTTGTCTTTGTCGGTTGTTGATGTCTCTTGACTTTGTTATGTCGTGGTTACGGTGTGTGGATGCTATCCCTTCGTGGTTCTGGTTCTAAATTTGTTCTGAGTTTATTGCACTACTTGTGTCATTTTGTTTTGTTATTTAAAGTGTTTTGTTTTCGGTTATATTAAAGTGAGCTTCAGTTTGGAAACCTGCCTTGCCTCCGACTCTCTCCGCATCACACACGCCCTAGTTTCGTAACAAACACATTTTTGATACTAAAAATAAAATGTAAACTGAAATAAAATGACTTATTTTGCATTAATAAAACACAACTGTTCATTGTTTGTTCATGTTAGTTCAAGTCCAATAAATAATGTAAACATGATTTTAACCATAGATTAGTAAATGCTGAAATTAACATTAAGATTAATTAGGTGCTTTAGAATAGAGCTAATGTTAACAAATTAAATGTCTTTGTTATGAATATATTTTAAACACACATAAAAATGACAAAACACAAAAACCTAATCGGAAATTATACAATAATAAAACTCCATCCATCTTGAAATTAATATGAGCTTGTTTTATTCGCACCTTCTTGAAAGAAAATAAAGTAAAATTAGCATGTGGTCGCTGATCTGGAGGCCGTTCAAAAAATTATTCCTGTGACTCCACTGCGAACCCCCAGAATGCACTTCAGGGCCCTTCAAGGTTTACTTTGAACTTTAAATGAAAATTCATTAATCTAACAACTGGATGCATTTACGACCCATATTCCCCTCTGGTGGAGTATGTAGGGGGTTTGTATCGGCTAGCTGATTAATTCTACAACTAGTTGACGCTTCAGGCCTGTAAACTAGTTGACTAGTTGCAGTTCACACTGTGTAGTGTTGCAAAGCTGAATTTTCAGCATCATTGTCTAAAGTCTTCAGCGTCACATGATCCTTCAGAAATAATATCATTGGGAAAAACTTTGTTTCAGGATTCTTTGCATAGTGGGATTTTTTTGTTTATTAAAATGAGCAGGTTTTATTTAAAATATTTGGTTATATTTTAAATCGTACTTAGCAAATCAGCGTATTAGAGTGATTTATGATGTGAAACTGAAGACTGGAGTAATGATGCTGAGAATACAGCTTTGATATCACAGGAATAAATTACATTTTTAAATATATTCCCGTAGAAAATAGTTATTTAGAATTATAATAATATTTCACATTATTTACTGTATTTTTAATCAAATAAATGCAGCCTTGGTGAACATAAAACTCTTACGTTCACAAAGGAGACGTGCTGTAGAAGTGAAACATGATGTCTGTGGCAAGATGAAAGTGTATTTGCAACTCCACTGATTTATCTGCAATCTTTTGAAACTTTCAATGCTTTTTTGTATGTAAGTTACACTAGCAGCACATTGATGTGCAGGACAGGAAGTGAAACGTGCGGCCCTTTGTTAATAGCTCGGACACGTTTTGGGACTTCCTGTGACTCGCGAATCCTCAGACCTCATTAACACACATTCTCCTGTCAACAGCACATGCTCATACAGGATCCGCTCACATCAACAAAATAAACAAACACTTCCCATCACATCCTAACATCAGTCGTGCATGAAGCTCTGACCTCTCTCTCTCTCAGGTTTTGTTTCGTTTACACTCTTCTTTCATTCCCAAGTTGGCTTTTTCCAGAGGTAATGCTGGCCTTGTATTTGGGCAAGATTCTGGAGGAACAGGAAATCGTGAGGAGCTCGACTCAGAGCTGCGGTTTACTTACTAGAACACCACAATGGTGGGACATTTCTCTATTTCTGCTTTCTTGTCTTTGCGGGAGGAAAAGTCAGAGCATGAAGATAAAATGTACATGCAAACGTACAATCATACTTTGTGTTATGACAGCAAAAGCTCTAAAGACCCACTGATGTGCTGGACAATACAGCATAAAGTTCTCACTCTCTGTGAATTCCCTCAGGTCAGAACTTCACATTGTGACCTGATTCAGATTCGAGACTGCGGTGATTTGTATGCTTAACACGGTCCTTGCCTGTCTTTAGTCTCTCAAAATGTAAAGATGCCCTGAAGCCACTTAACCTTTCTCCACCATAGCCACACATTTCAGCACGACTCTGCCAGAAAACAACATTACTGAGAGAAACTCGGCTGAGAGAATCTGTGTCTGGGCGAGTCTTGCCAAACCTGTCAAGAAACGTCTAGGTCATAACCCAGATTCAAGTGAAAGAAATGAGGAAATGGAGCCTCATGGTTTTAGACTATTATACTAATAGATAGACTATTAGACTATCTGTCCACTGTATGATATATATATATATATATATTCTTCATTCTCTTGAATATAAAATATATTTATATTACCCTATTGATTTTAGGACGCATCATGACCTGGATGTTTTAAGGCCCGTTCACATCAAGAACAATAACTATAAAAATAACGATAACAATAGCTCTAAAATGATTCTCAATATTAAAGAATAGCAGAGATAACACAACAGCTATAACAATAACACACAGAGAAACGATATCTTTGGAAGCTCAACTAGAAGAGCATTGGTGTTTGCAATGCCAAGGTCATGGGTTTGATTCCCAGGGTATAAAGAACTGATTGGAATGTCAATGTGTTTCTTGAATGCAATGCAAGTCACTTTGGATAAAAGCGTCTGACAAATGTAAATGAATCGCTTTCAGAACAATTTTATCCAGCCAAAAAAAACACTAACAGCCATCCTGCTTGAGCATTTAAAGGGACAGACGAGCACGCGTATAGAATATAAACAGAAAGTTATCATCCGCTGGTGTGGAGGGAATGGGCCTTTACTTTCGGTAAAGGTTGGCACTTGTCTGATTTAATTCAGCATGTTTGACGGGCCGCTGACAGATATAGTAGTTGTGGCTGAACCAAAGTCAAGACGCTGCACCAGCTCTGACAAAACAAACCCTCGTGAACCCTGAACACCAGCAATACATCAGAAATTGGTGGACGGAGTTCGGCACATCGTAAAAGTCTGATCCAAATATTCGCCCATACTGTTGGTAGGCGGCTGCTTTTCCCATGTCGGATACACATGAACAACATCAACCTCTGCTTTGGCTAATAAGGCTGTTTGGGAATAAGTCGTATAAAGTTGTCTTTCCCTCGGCCCTTCCCAGCATCCTCCAGCATGGTTCTCATTAGCTGCCGCCTTCAATGTCTTGGCAGGAGAAGCATGTTACAAAATGCGGTGCCGGGCTATATATTTATACTCAGCCTCTGTGTTTCGCATTAAGGAGCTCTTGAAGTCGAGTCTCTAATGCTCAAAGGCCCTGTGCGCCTCCTCTAAACAGGCAGACTTCTGCAGGACGGCAGGATTCATTCTGCACACATAAAA
The DNA here is from genome assembly GCA_037043235.1 of Rhodeus uyekii. Lineage (NCBI taxonomy): Eukaryota > Metazoa > Chordata > Actinopteri > Cypriniformes > Acheilognathidae > Rhodeus > Rhodeus uyekii. Next base: position 675,049 of record JAWRVZ010000176.1, on the reverse strand, counting down.
AATCAGTCATTTTTCATTCTCGAAGATTGACGGGCAAACCAAAGCTAAAGCAGAATGGCGTTCACCACTGATTTACTTCCATAAAATGATTGATTTCACAGTGATAACTGATATTCCATGAGGAACATGAAAGCCACCCGTCAGGAATTTTTTGGGATTGTGAAAAATGAAGTTTAAACAACTGGTGTTTATAAAAAAAAATTATATATACATACATATATATATATATATATATAATTTTATAAATGTGATTTTTAAAAAAATGTTTTGCTTCATCTGTTTAGACACAAACACAGCAACATAATTTCATAATAAAAATCCATTGCAATAATATTTTTTTATGGTAACACTTTGCAATGAAGTTTCATTTGTTAACATTAGTAAACTAGTAAATACGAACTCATTAACATTACGAACTAAGAATGATACTTTATTAATCTTAGTTAATGTTAATTTAAACATTTACTGATATATTTTTAAGATATTATAAAAGTATCTGTTGGCATTAGTTAATGCACTGTGGACTAACATGAACCTTTTTTATATATAAAAATGTATTATATATAAAAATTAATGACATGACAAAGAATGAACCTGATTGGTTCTCGCTGAAGCTCAAACGTGATGCATAACACCAGAATGACCCTCATTGGTTCTTGCTGCAGATCTTATCTGGATTAAACTGCTTGATTCATATGTATTAGTTTTACAATATTTGATTTTCATTTATGGGTGAACCAATCCTTTAACAAATGAAATCTTACTGTAAAATGTTACCCATTTTACTTATGTTCACAAAACATCTACATTTCCATAGTATTCTGAATCAAACTGTTTGATATGAGTCTGTTTTGTAATTATGACCTTGTTTCCACCTTAGAAACAAATGCCCGATGATGTCATATTATATGCAATGATGATTCACACAGTGAAACTTCAACTAATCCACTGAGAATTGGGGTATTATGGATATTTATGAGGAAGGCAGAAAATATCCCTCATCTGGGGGATGGAAGGAACAGCATGAAGGACAAAAAACACAGAAATGCATGTGCAGATGAGCCGAAGATAAAAACCTCTGGCTTCCTCAGCCCTGGGGTTAGTGCGCATGATTGACACCTCATTAGGGGCTGCGCTCGGCTCCTGCAGGAAGGGGCTTTGCAGCACGCAATCTTTGATAACGCCGTCACACTGAATCACAGCCCTTAATTGCGATTTGTGCAGGGGAATCAACAACAGCACTCTAGGGAACAGTGGCCATGCGTTGACTTCTCTGAATTCTCCAGAGAGATACACGATTTACAGATATTGCAAACAGCACACTGGAGCCATTACACTCATCAGACACTTACTCAATCCTCTTAGTTCCTAAAAAGGCAGGCGGTGTTTAAAATACTACACTACTTAGACTTATTCTGCAGTGTATATTATGGATAAAGCATGTGCACAATACACTAGTGTTCAAAAGATTAGGTTCGGTATAAACTGCTTTGTTTTTTATGTTTTAAAAAGAAGTCTCTTCTGCTCACCAAGGCCGCAAAAACAGTAATATTGTAACATATTATAATGTAACATAATAATTTATATATGAATAAAAAAAATTAATGATCTCCTGTGTGGTGTGATCTTTTAGTTTTTTTGCTCATTTATTATTGGAACTATATACATAAATTATATAAATATATAAACTATATATAAATAAATTGAACTCTTATATAAAATAATTTTTTTAATACTTTTTTAAACTGTAATTTGATCAATTTAATGCTTCCTTGCTTATTAAAGAGTATACAATCTTTACAAAAGTATTAATTTAAATGATTACATTTTAAATGCATTACATAATAAATAATTTACATGTAAAAACTGATATATCCCAACAGTGCTAGTGTACCATGGTTTCCACAGAAATATTAATCAGCAAAAGCTGTTTTCAATATTAATTATCATCATATTAGAGTGATTTGTGATGGATCATGTGACACTGTAGACTGGAGTAATGTTGCTGAACTAAATTATAGTTTAACATATATTCGAATAGGAAACAGTTCTACTAAATTGTAATAAAATTTCACAATAGTATTGTAACACTGTTCCTGTCTGTCTGGGTCTTCTTTGTCACTTCCTGTCAGTCTTGTCATTGTTTCACTTCCTGTCTATCAGGTCATCGTTTCACTCCCTGCACCTGGCATGTAATCACTTAATTGTTAGTCTCCCAGGTGTTTGTGATTCCCTTGTGTACAAATCACTCTTGCATTTCCCTTATGTTTGTTGGTTGTTAATGAAGCTATGTCAATGTTAGTCGCTACGTGGATGTTCTGCCTGTCTCTTTGTTTAGTTTTTGCACAAGTGTGCTTGTTTGTTTTGCATTTAAAGTCTTTTGTTTTGTTTACTATTAAAGGTGTTTTCAGTTTGGAACTCCGCGTCTCCCTCGTCCCTCCGCATCACACCGCAACACCCTTTTGTTACAAGTATATTATAGTTTTACTGTATTTTTGATCAAATAAAGGCACATTCTGTGCACTTTAACACAGTAGTGTCCATTTTCTGCATGTGCATAATAATTACACAATGCAATGCACATAAACTTGATTTATTCCTAGTGTGATGAAAACCAAACAAAATGTTTTTCCATTCTTATGAATTTTTTCAAAAGAGATGTCATTCTTCTGGCATGTTTGCAATAGCATGTTATCTGCTAATATTTCTACAGTAGCAATTTACACTTTTTAATTCAAGTGTGATAGAATGAACTGAAATTATTACTGCTGTGATGTTTAACGTCACCTTGACTCATTAGTTAACTGACAAAAAGATCAGACATTTTACACAAAAATCTATTAAAATGCATAATAACTTCCATATAACCTCCTTCCATGATGATAAACGAACACATTATGTACAATAAAAGAAAGCATACAGTATATACACTGAGCAAAATTCACTAAGGAATAAGCTACTATTCCATTCAGCACATAGCCCTTGTTTTTTGGGGGTGGGGGGGATCTCATGACATTAAAGATGCTGTTTCTAACATCGTGATCAGACAGAGAACTAGGTGTAGATGTGCACAGCAGAGCAGGTACTCCATGCAACATAAAAGAAGAATTTTTAATGGCAAAACTGAAGAAACATTGAACTTGGCATAAGCAGTGAATCTGCCTGTGGCACAATGGCACAAATTAATTCCAGGTAGCTTTGTTCACATGGGAACAGGCTGCAAAATATTAATATTCATTATAGATTTTTTAATCATAAAACAGAAGAGTGGGCAGCGCCTGTATGGAGGGAGGGGGAGGGTTTGTATTACTTGTCATTTTTTTCCTCAAGCTAAAGGAAACTTTAATTATGGAGTGGCCTAATGATCCTCGCTGAGAATCGCAACACAAATATCAACACGAATTTAAAAGATATAATGAAAAGCAGCAGAAAACCAGCGCTGACTTCAGCACTGCATCCTACACACCGCAGAAAGAGTAATAGTATGCTGAACATAGAAAATACAGCTGTACATGAAGAAATACATATTTTCAAAAGCACTTTTTACTTGAATTTAAGTTGAAATTGATGTACTAAAATTGTTTTCCAGGCGAAAAGGTCACAAGGATATTCACTGCTTAAACGACTAAAAATACTGTGTTATGCTGCCAGGCCAGTAGGTGGCGATGTCACTGCATAAAGAAACACGTAATTCATAATACTTGGTCAATATTAACAGACTGAACACATAATACGCATGCGCATGCGTTTCAGAAATTCGAGACAAAAAATGATACTTTGAAACTCAGTTTTCACTTTCAGGCCCCCAAAATTGTTGTCAAATAAATGAAATGTTTTCCATTTTTACGAGAAATCAGTGTCATGTAATCGGTCCCTAAGATTCATGAGTGATGAAACCACCCCATCCATCAACGAATCCAGAAAAGTTTTTAAATCCATTTGCCTTGACGATATGCAATTTTGAAGTGTTCTGAGGCCCAATATCCCACAGAAAACACCCACTTGATGAAGTGTTTTGGCAAAGTATCTCAAGCACTTCAATAGTGTCTCCTAAAATATCTAATCAGATAATTATACCCCAAAATATTTAGAATCTGAATCAGACAGGAACTGTGCATGCTTATTCATTATATCCTTAAACAGGACTTATTCTTTTGTCTTTGCGTCAGAAGCCAAACTCTACAGGAGAACAGTCAGAGGAAAAATTCCTCGACTTAACAGGCTGTAATTTAATATCTTTGTGGTTTGCATTTTCCATGAGGTGGCGAGTTTTCAACAGACAATAACAGGCATAATAGGCACAGCGCGGGTAGTTGGTAAGCAGCGCAGCGCCACGGGAGTCACGTGACCAGGCTGACCGGAGAATGATATTGGATCAATGTTTGACATTCGTCAATTCTATCAAATAACATTCTAACATTAAAGAGCAAAAGAAGCAGTACAACACATAGACAAATCATCTTTTCTTGTAAATTATGCAATTTTATTGATAACTCCGGTGATGTCACCAGGTTTTTAATTTGCATATTTAAATGTATGCCTACTGTATTGTCAAAACACAATCTCAGCACAGAAATATCACCTCAGACACAAATGACCTTCACTGATGAGTGACGTCATGAGACAATTTTTCATTGTGGCTTAGGCTACTTACTTTAATGTTTCCAAATGAATTGAAGTTGACATGTACTTGCAAAGTTCCTCACAATCAGTGAGCATCTGTCTGTTGGGGAGCATCAAAATAAAGAGTGAGCAGATATTAAGCAGACAGTTTACCGATACTCTAATGACTGCCAGTAAAATTGTAACATAAACTAATAAACTGAATGCATTTCATATGAGTCAGTCATAAACAAAACCGATAAGAACAAGCCAAAACATAAACTGAAGGTTTTATATACACAATAACCAGGTTTATGTATTTATCATCAATAAACCCAATTTGTTTGTGTCTCATACATTTTATATAACCGAACTTGTTCCACAGCAAGACATATTTTAACAGATTAAATGTAGTTGTTTCTTCAGAACACATTTAGGCTGATTATAAGCAATTTGAATAAATGAATGTAGAAAATATGAGTAGATGCAAAGAGTTGCCAACAAAATAAGTGCAGAAACCGATTTAATTTATGCATGACTTAATTTATAAATGACAAACATGCTTCGCATTAAGTTTATTTGTTTATGTTACAACGGTGTAATCCAAATGGGTGGATCTTTTATATTCAACTCAAATACATGTAATTTTTTTACACAAATTAAAATGCAATGTACTCAAGGTCCGTTTGGATGCATTGTATTGTTCAATACAGTCTCAAATGTAGTTAGGCATTGGTGTATTTCATGGAAACAGACCATTTTGGACAGTATGCATACTAGAAATAGTTAAATGCTATTCTGAGACTGGAATAACTAGTGTTTAGTGCTGCACTGAAGCCCAGAGGTGAATCATGTGAAACAGCCTTATTACAAAGATTAATTTCACATGCAGCTCTTCACATCTCACATTTTCCCGCCTGCACTCTCGCTCAACAAGTCAGCACCCGCTGCTGAAACCTCTAAAAGCGGTGGCATCAGTGCTGAAAGCATGATTGTGCTGATTGTTCAGGGTGCCGTCCAGTCTCAAGACATGTGACACATACTGTGTTCTCGTGGGTTCTGCCGTCTGATACGCCAGCGTAGAACATTCCACTGCAGAAGTGAAGCATTTGACAAACAGATCAGATTGACACACTTCTTTGCGTTCAGTTGCACGCAACTAGTCATAAATCAAATGTAAAGGTTCTCCTGCCAACACTCAGGGCCAGTTCCCTTGCAAAGGGATCGGTCACCCAAAAATGTTGAATACTCGCCCTCATTAATTACTCGCCCTCATTCCAAACCTGTAAGACTTTTGTTCATCTTCAAAATCTGAGAGATTTCGGTCCCTCCATTGACAGCTACACACAACCACTTTAAAGCTTCAAAAACTTCATAAAACGAATCCATATGAATTGAGTGGATCCGTCCAAAATTTCTAAAGAGACACAATCTTTTTACATGATGAACAGATTGAATTTAGACTGGTGCAGTTTTGCGTGAAAAAGCCATATCGAACTTATCAAATGCATTATTTACAGTTCCCACGCTTTAAGACTAATGCATTTTGTAATAGATCAGACTTGCCAGCACTTACAAAGAGCCAGTCACAAAATGAAACATTTTAGGCCAGCACAGAACAAATACACAAATGCATTAAGTCTCCAAGATTTTACTCTTTTACATGACACAGGATGACTCAAATAATTAGTGCCATTTAGATCATTATTAAACGTTTACTTTTGTGCCAACACACACAAAGCTTATCGAAGCGACTTTTTAGTGCTTAGTGTTCTTTTTAAAGATCCATTTAAAAATGTTGACCCACAAAAAAGGTTTACTCAACCTTATGTCATTCCAAACCTGTATGACTTTCAATACAAAGGCATTTTCAAGCAGCTCTACCATAAAAAAAAGAGTTTATAATGACCATAAAAAATGAGTCTTCTGTCAAGTCATATGGTACTTTGAGACTTTGAGAATCAAAGACACTGTTTTACACCTGGTATTAAGAGGCGTTTTGGTCGATCAGATCGCAAGTGGACGACGCTAAATACAGGTGTACAAAACGTTTTGAGCTTCTCCACTTCCGAGGTGGTCGAAAACACGTTTGACCGCATTGATTTTGTAGAATAGTGTTGGAATGAGTTCGAACAGCCACTAAAAGACCCCTACTCTCCGTCTACTGACCTGATGTGTAAACATTACGGGAAGACGGATTTAAACTTTATCAGCTGAAGATCCAAGTTTGGATTGAAGATGAAAATTTTTTAATTTTTGATTTCTAACACACACTCACAATGTTCGGCTGGTCTTACGGCTGTCAAAACAGAAACTAAAGTTGATCTCACTCTCAGTGTGTTTCTCCATCATCTCAGAGTGCGTTCACATGTACATTACGCTTATTTTATCCATTAGATCGAAAGAGCTGAAAAAGCCTAGATATTTACCCACCCATAGACCCTCTCCTCGAAGAAATCAGGACTGAAATGTCTGAAAGTGGACAAAAAAGATGGATTTCAATGTGATCCGATCAACCAAAACGCATCTTAATACCAGGTGTAAATAAGGACAATGATCTGAACGCTTGTTTGAGATGTCATTTATGAATCATCGAATGAGATTCTCAAGCTTCGGTGAAGGGGAAGATTTTCAGCTTATGGTGGCTTTGACACAACCTGGTGGTGACAGCCGTATCACAGTCTGCTCAATGAATCTGTCTAACTGTCTGTTAAAATTATGTCAGAAGTGACAATATGTACTGAGAGTTTCTCGACAGTCAGAGAGCAGGACTGGACCTGTTCCACTTGTGCGTTTTTCTTCTCACGAGACATGAGAGGAGCTGAACACTTCAGAGGACAATTATCATTTAAGGTCTGTTTGAATCACACAAAAAACCTGCAGCCATATGTAGTTCAGTCCGCCTTGTATTACAAAACCAAGTGTCTCACAAGTCATGGTAACACTTTACAATAAGGTTGAATACCTCAACTGTCAAGGAGCAATTTCTTTTTTTACTACTCATTCATGCATTATGAACTAACATGAGATAACAATGAACAATAGTGCATTTATAAATTAACATTGATCAAATGCATTTAAAACATTGTTAGTTCATGATACCTAATGCATTAGCTAATACGGTATCTTATTGTAAAGCGTTACTGAAAGCCACTTTAAAAAAAAAGCTTGCCTCAATCTGACAAAAAAACAAACAAGTAATATAGTTAGAAACAGAAGCAGGCCTCATAGTAAAACCAGGTAACATGATTAAGAAAAACTCTTGGAATTAAGACGTGTTTTGTTCGATCGGATCACAAGTGGACGACGCTAAATACATGTGTACAAAACGTTTTGAGCTTGTCCACTTCCAATCACTTCCAGAGGTGGTCGAAAACACATTTCACCGGATTGCTTTCATAGCGTAGACGCTCATGTGGTCAAATGTGTTCAACAGCCCCTAAAAGACCCCCTACTGACCCACAATGCTTTGTGCTTGGCCAGTGTTCTCTCTCCATTCTGTTTGGCTGGTTTTGCAACTGTCAGAACAGAAACGAAAGCTGCTGTTCTCCATATTTTTCCATCGTCTCCAGGTAATTTGTAAATTGTGCAAGCTTATTTCGTCCATTAGATTTAAAGATCTAATATATTTACCCACTCATAGACCCTCCCCTCGAAGAAATCAGGACAGAAGTGGTTGAAAGTGGATAAAAGAGACGGATTAAAACGCCAGGTGTAAACGGGAATGTCTCCCTCGTCTAGTTGTGATCCGTTCGACCAAAACACATCTTTATACCAGGTGTAAACAGGGCCAAAAAGAAACAATCAACCATCAAAACAAACTTTCTTGCCATGACAAAGGAACATTTTGTACAAATGAGAAGTTTATTCTTTAAAGAAATGAATAATATAAACTATTGTCTATAAATATAAAGGGTTTTTGATAGTATTACAAACAGAAGTATGAGAAAGCAAAACATCAGATGTCACCGGTGTAGAAAAAAAACTGTAATGCTAGTGTGATTAAATACATGTCAGATTCATTCATGCGTGACGATGCATCTCAACAGAACGGGAGTTTAAAAGCAGGCCTCTGTAAGGAAGTGCTTTCCGCAATCAACATGTGCATTTTCCTTTGGAAAAGCAAAAACATTCATTTGCATGAGATATTTGCCATAAACAACCAAGAAGGACATTAAAAAAGCACATGATGACACGACAGACCCTGAAGAATCATGAGCAGGTGTGAATTGCTATGTAGTGCTTGACCGATGTGGGGTTTTTAATGGCTGATGTTGATACCGATAACCAGACATGAAATGCAGCATTACTCAAAAACCTGAAAACAAATTGCATTATCCATCATCAGGCCTTTCGGTGTATTTTGAGGATGACAAACAGGACAAGCGGGCACGGTTATCGCTGCTGACCATCTCAAAACGGACAGATATCGGCTGGTTGATGGGTTTATCACTACACATATGCACCAGAGAGTTTCACATCATATTCATGGATCAGGTACGATACCAATATACAGACATTAAACTATTTGAGAAGTGCATTGCAAACACCATCCATCCTGTTCTAGCTGTATGTTTAGAGGTACTTCTGTGCAAAAGAGCCATAGGAGAACACAAAGCCTTCAGAAACATCATTACAGACTGAAGAAACACATGAATACATTTCTTTGAGTTAAACAAAAGTGCAGGCCTGAGCCCAATGCTGCTCCAAAACGAAAAAGGCACTTAACTTTACATCTTAAAAACATTTTAAAACAGCCTGAGATTGCCAGACCAGATTGGGAGACCAGCAAGCCAGTTCACGCTGGGTTGAGCAGGTTTTCCAGCACATTTCAACCATGAGTACTTACTGTTTGCTCTCAGCCTCCATTAAAACATTCCAGTACCATAATTCATCTGCACCCAGACAAATCTCAGTCACAAAGCTTTAATTTAAAGCTCAATTCTTTCCATGAAATGCAGCCATAAGTGCTGGGTGCACAATTCTCACACACATTATTATTATTTCTGCATTATTTGCATGTAAAAAGCAGTTTGAATATTTGCCCGTGGAAATACTGATGTCGATAAAAAGACACAGTTTTACATACAGGCTTAAAAAACAGATCCCCACCCCAAATATTCCAAGAGAATAGGCATAAATAATCTCCAAAAACAAAACGTTCTGTCCAAAAAACGTTCCTTTGATTAAAAAAAGAACATCCACGTGAGATTTAAATACAAATATACACTTACAAAAAAAAAATCACAATGTTTATGTACAACAGTTGTTTTTCCGTCAGAAAAAAAGGGAAGGGTAAAAAAAGCAGTTTGTCACACTGTTGTTTCTCCGTGTTTGCTGTTTGCCAGTCTCGTGTAGAACTTTCTCCACGAGTTTAGCGTCTTTCCGGACCATATCCAGAATCCAGATGTGATTCCCACAATCAGGGTCATCAGGTACTTAATCATAAACACCGTGAAATCCGGGTTCATTTGCGGGTTGTGCGCGGGACACGGCACCGCGTACGTCTTGCACGACTGCGCGCTCCAGGTTTGTTCCCACTGCGCGCGGAAGGCCTGTTCGTAGAAGTAACAGGCGATCACGATGGTGGCCGGAACCGTGTACAGGACGCTGAAGATCCCGATGCGCACCATCAGCTTCTCCAGCTTCTCCGTCTTAGTGCCGTCGTGCTTCATGATGGTCCTGATGCGGAACAGAGACACGAACCCCGCCAGGAGGAACGAGGTGCCGATGAACAGGTAGACGAAGAGGGGCGCGAGGACGAAGCCTCGGAGCGCGTCCACGCTGTTGATGCCCACGAAGCAGACGCCGCTCAAAACGTCCCCGTCCACCTGACCCACCGCCAGGATGGTGATGGTCTTGATGGCCGGGACTGCCCACGCCGCCAGGTGGAAGTACTGGGAGTTGGCTTCGATGGCCTCATGGCCCCACTTCATCCCGGCCGCGAGGAACCAGGTGAGCGCCAGAATGACCCACCAGATGGAGCTGGACATGCTGAAGAAGTACAGCATCATGAACAGAATGGTGCAGCCTTCCTTTTTGGTGCCCTGCACCACCGTCCGGAACTCGTTCTCGAACTGCTCGTTGCAAACCACTTTGTCTTCCAGCAGAAATCCGGCCACGTACGCGATGGACACCATCGTGTAGCACCCGGAAAGGAATATAATGGGTCTCTCCGGGTAACTAAAGCGCTTCATGTCCACCAGATAAGTCAGGACGGTGAACAAAGTGGACGCGCAGCACAAAACCGACCAAATCCCGATCCAGATCCTCGCGAACTTCTGCTCGTCCTCGCTGAAGTACATCATCCCGTGGAGCTTTTTGGGTTCGCACGGCGCGCCGCAGTTCTCCTCGCCCAGAAAGCGGTAGTTGAGGTACGGCGGCACTTTCAGCGACGCGGGGCATTTAAAGCCCTTGTGCTCGTGGTCGGGTGTCGCTTGTGTCACGTCGGGCGTCGGGTTGACGGGCGCGCTCGACGTGTTCTGCCCCACACACAGCTCTCCGCCGTGCACCGGGAACGACTCGCACGCGAGAGTCTCCGGCCACTGGAAGCCGAATTTGTTCATGAGCGCCTCGCAGCCCTGACGCGCGCGTTCGCACAGCGAGCGGCACGGCGGCAGCGCCTGCTCCAGCACCGTGCACACCGGCGCGTACATGGAGCACAGGAAGAACTTGAGGTCCGGCGAGCATTGCACTTTGACGAGCGGGTAGAACTGATGCACTTCCAGCCCCGCGTCCTCCTGGTTCGTGTGGCCAAGGAGGTTGGGCATGATGGTCTCGTTGTACGCGATGTCCGTGCACAGAGGGATGGAGATGGGCTGGCAGAAGCCGTGCTCGGGAACCGACATGCCGCGGTCTCCGTACTGCGCGCTCACTCCCAGTAATCCAAAGGCGAGCAGGAAGAGCGCGGACGCGTCGCGCGCGGCCATACTTTCCTTCTGCGGTCTGTCTCCTTTTGCGCCAGCGCTCTTCCTCCCCTTTGTTGATTTATCCTGTCAAACGGGCTTTTACTTCGGCCAAACTTTTAGGAAAGTGCGGCGGCGCCCCAGACGCTGCTCCGCGGATCACGAAACGAGCGAAGAAAAGAGAAGCACACAGATGCCCGACGCGGATAAAGAGTCAGAGTTTCTGTGAGCTGTTCAAACCTGTTTCCAGGCGCCTCGCTGTCTGCTGTTCATAAGCGAAGCGCGGGCGGGGTTTACGGACAGATGGCTCGAGTTAGGGAGCGTCGGGATTTCTTTCGCCTGTGGTTCGTTTTGCATTCTTTTTACGTTCTTTTAACGTTCGTCTTTCGAGTTTATAGGGTTGTTGAATGGAACGCATTTTATCTGATAACTTTAGACAGAACAATAAGGCAAAGAGAATGCTACTATATTTGCTACTAAATTTTGCTACACGACAAATACAAACACACTTCACATCATTCACTGTATACTGTAAACGAAACTTTTCACACACAGGCTCTAATGATATAAATAATGCGTGTGTGTGTGTTTGTATATGCAGGAAGCATACACACACACACACACACACACACACACACACATGTATATATATATATATATATATATATATATATATATATATATATATATATATATATATATGTATATATGTATATATGTATATATGTATATATGTATATATGTATATATATGTATATGTGTATATGTGTATATGTGTATATGTATATATGTATATGTATATATGTATATATATGTATGTATATATATATATATATATATATGTATGTATATATATATATATATATATACATACATATATATATATATACATACATATATATATGTATGTATATATATATATATATATATATATATATATATATATATATATATATATATATGTATGTATATATGTATATATATATATATATATATATATGGATATATATGTGTGTGTGTGTGGCCAGTGGTGTGAAAAAGAGTTTGCATTTTTTTTGCATGTTTGTCACACTTACATTTTTCAGAGCATCAAATAAATTTAAATATTAGTTAAAGATAACACAAGTAAACACGAAATTCAGTTTTTAAATGAAGGTTGTTATTAAGGCAAAACAAAAACCAAAACCCTGTGTGCAAAAAGTTCCCCTCCCTTGTTAAAACAACTGTGGTTTATCACATCTGAGTTCAGTTTCTCTAGCCACACACAGGTCTGATCACTGCCACACCTGTTCTCAATCATGAAATCACTTAAATAGGACCTGATCGACAAAAGTGAAGTAGACCGAAACATCTTCAAAAACTAGACATCATGCCGAGATCCAAAGAAATTCAGGAACAAATGAGAAAGAATATCACTGAGATCTTTCAGTCTGGAAAAGGTTATAAAGCCATTTCCAAAGCTTTGGGACTCCAGCCAACCACAGTGAGAGGCATTATCCACAAATGGAGAAAACATGGAACGGTGGTGAACCTTCCCATGAGTGGCTGGCCAACCAAAATTACCCCAAGAGCACAGAGACCCACAACAACATCCAAAGAACATTAAGGCTCATCTCATTTTTGCCAGAAAACATCTTGATGATCAAGTTTATAATATTAAAAAAAAAAAAAATCGAACTAATCAAACTCATTCTATTTTTCTATGGGGATTTCTAATAATTCTTCAAAAAGAGACTGATAAGAGATTTATTAACCAATTCCAGAAAACATCTTGATGATCCGTAAGAGTTTTGGTAAAATACTCTGTGGACTGATGAGAAAAATCTTTTTGGAAGGTGTGTGTCCCATTACATCTGGTGTAAAAGTAACACTGCATTTAAGAAAAAAACCCATACCAACAATAAAATATGGTGGTGGTAGTGTGATGGTCTGGGGCTGTTTTGCTGCTTCAGGACCTGTAAGACTTGAATTCTGCTGTAGAAAATCTGTTTCTGAGTTCAAGCTGAAGCGAACTTGGGTTCTGCAGCAGGACAATGATCCCAAACACACTACAAGTCCAGCTCTGTATGGCCAAAGAAAAACAAAATTGAGACTTGAATCCTATTGGGAAGCTGTGGCATGACCTTAAAAAGTCAGTTCATGCTCAAAAACCCTCCAATGTGTCTGAATTACAACAATTCTGCAAAGATGAGTGGGTGCCAAAGTTCCTCCACAGCTTTAAAAGACTCATTGCAAGTTATCGCAAACACTTGATTGCAGTTGTTGCTGCTAAAGGGCCAACCAGTTATTAGGTTTAGGGGGAAAGCACTTTTTCACTCAGGGCCATGTAGTTTTGGATTTTGTTTTCCTTTAATAATAACAACCTTCATTTAAAAACTGCATTTTGTGTTACTTGTGTTATCTTTGACTAGTATTTAAATTAATTTGATGATCTGGAACATTTCAGTGTGACAAACATGCAAACAAATAAGGAACCAGGAAGGGGGCAGACACTTTTTTCACATCACTGTATGTGTATATATGATGTATACATACATATTTGCTGCATTGTTGGGGTTTAAAAGCCCCTTAATATTCAGTAATATTATTGATTTAACTGCATTGACACTAAAATAAGAGAAGAAAGCTTTAAGTAAATTGAGCTGAATTGAATTCTGTAGAGCTGCTTTATAGTTTAATGGCGTTTGCTTTTTTACTAATGAACTTTGTAACTTTAACACTTATTGACATGAATAATGACACTAATGTCTTATTGCTGCTTTATTGTGACATCACAGCCTTGACTTGTATTTGACATCGTTGTCATATGACCTCATCATGACGTTTCATGTATTGGGCTAACTGTGCGCACTTCTGATTGATTATCTGAACAAAATCTCTAAGAAAACTTTGTTTTGCAATCTTGAACAAACTGTAAGTTTACCCCAAACACAGCTTTGCTTTCATTTGCGTCAAATAAATAGGGCTATTAAAGTACGTAATGATAACAAAGATAAATGGTGATTATTATGCAGTCATTTTAGACAGCTTTGCATAGATAATTAAAATTTTCCTACAACCATTTCTTTCATATAATAAAAGTAACAATCGCTGCCTGTGAAGTTATTGAAATCAGTTTATCAAATGTACCATCATACTCATTCATGCAGAATAATTTTTACAGATAGCTCTTAAACATTTGCCACTTTGCTTTGAAAAGAACTGATCAAATGTATACCTTCAATGCGAGTCACTTAAAAAAGCATCTGTCAAATGCATAAATGTAAATGATATAAAGCTATGAAAGGTTTTTATCTGTACTCACACAGCCAACCATTATAGGCTGCTGACCATCTGCATATTGATAAAAGACAGCGAACACCATCTACTTGCAGCCTAAAAAACACAGACGGCCCCTAATGTGAAGCTCAGACTGCCGTCTTCCTATTGGCTACTGTGTGTGTCTGTAAGAGAAATGAGAGGAACATGATTTGCTATGACAGGGGAATGTAAAGACAGCCTTCACCAAAAGTCTGGATACTGGCTGGAATACAAAATAACTTTTGCCTGAGTAAATATTCATTTACCCATTCTGTATTTTTGAATAACATTTGATTAACCAACATGAAACGCTGAACCAGTTCTGTCGCTTATATTAGACCTTAAATTACAGGTTCTGTTCAGAGAGCAAATAACCCAACAGATTTCACTTTAAATGTGTCACTCTTAGGAGAAAAGGTTCTATATAGAAGCTTAAAGAACCTTCCAATCATGGGACAATTTTTGGGATTTAGTTTCAATGAATTGAGTTTGTTTTAATTCAATTTTATGAATTAAGCAACTCGTACACCTACTTTATCACCAAAGAAAAATGTAAATAACCAATTAAACATGAAATTATTATGCTGTCATGTAAGATACATGATATAAAACCTTGTTATAGGTGAACACACTGATAATGTCTGTTTGTGAACCGTTTAGTTCCTAATTTGACTTTACCCCTTCACACATAGAGGTCACTAAAGGGGAGAGCCCTTCAAAATGCCTTTTTGTTTCCTTGCTTATGTATAGTTGCACATCAACCACTACAGTAGACACTAGTGCATCATTTCTCCAAACCAGCCAGAAACGCCAAGTTCCCTTCCTTCTATCCTGAAAATAAGTCAGCTGCAGTAAGATCTCTCTCTGTAAATAAAAGTATGCATGTTAGAATGTAATTTGTAGTTATATCAGAAGGTAATCTGATTACATAATGCATGTTACTTGTAATGCATTACTTTATTCGTTGCATCAAAAAAGTAATCTGATTACATAATGCATGTGACTTGCATTGCATTGCCTCCAACACTGCTCATTTCAGAAGAGTAAAAACAGTTTCATAAACATAGCCGTCATGTTACGTCTGTCTTAAAAATGTGTGACGTCATAATTGACGTCTGTCTATACCAGTGTTTTTCAACCTTTTTTGAGCCAAGGTACATTTTTTCCATTAAAAAATGAAATATTAAAGTATATACAGTCATTCTTATCAAAGTGTCTTAAATGGGAATCAAAAAGTCTTTTATGATCAATTAGTTTTAGACCAATTAGGTGCAATAATTTTCCACGGCACACCTGACGATCTCTCACGACACACTAGTGTACCGCGGCACAGTGGTTGAAATACACTGGTCTAAACGCATAGCATGAATCGCGACGATGTTGTCGAGAGCAGGTTCGCGGAGGTATGAATACTCATACTCAACTTAGTGATTGCTTTCAGGATGTGAATAAACTTCGACCGTAACAAAAATGTTTCTGGAACCAATCGCCTACCCTGCCTTTAATCTCAGTTTGTTAATATAGTTGAGATTAGTCACATCCTCACCTCACATCGCTTATGTGGTTCAATTGTAAAAAATGATGGCTGGCTTGAAGCATTAATAAACTTTATTTATTTCAGGTAAAACAACGATAAACAACATTTACAGAAGGACATTACATCTTCCATAATAACATTACATACAGTTTCTAACAAATAATGCAATTACTACTCTATTATATTCTATGTTTCGCTTTTTATAAAGTGACCAGTTACACTTCTAGGTTCCAGAACCGCTTGTCAAAATTCTGTATTGTTTCAGTGCATCTTACAAAAAGAACAAAATATATATAGGCAAGTGAAGCAAAAACACACAATCAGTGTTCAGCACAGCGGGATGCATGTCCTTTTCCCCAACCAGTATATATATATATATACGGAATATGAATTAGTCATTCGTGACCCTGGTGTCTCGACCCCTCGTCATATATATGTATATACAGCCTAGTATATAACAAAGATTACAAAAAGATTAAATATTCACAGATGAATTGAAGATTGAGTGAAAAGCACGGTATTGACAGCACATTCCATAGCATGTCCAACAGAGCAAACCGGGAATCTAAAGCTGTTCCCTTTTCATGGTAGATTTACACATTTATAGAAATCGATTTATTAACCAACTTTGAAGCAAGCGCCAATGATTATGCAAACATGATGTCTTCTTTTTTTGTTTGTGATTTGTGTGTTCGTCACAGTGCTAAATGTGCAATAATGTTATTATTACTTATCTTGTATTTTCTCCATCCTAAGTCTCGTCCGTTTTTCTTGCCTAGCACAAAAAAAGGAGAACCTCTACACACTTAAAATACAGCATGTGGTTTTGCATGCAAGGCTGCAGAAGGAGCTCTTACATGTTTAAAGCACGCACGTTGCATGAAGAATTATTATCCGGCTGGTAATACTGGCTGGGATCCAGTAATGTCACGACGGGTTTGGAGACGTTAATGAGGCTCCGTTACGCTGGCTTCTGACAGAATTGCAGCTCTCTTTATTGTCGCAACATAAAAACAGTCTCTTCGTTTCTGCAGGTCACTCAGAAAATATGGAGGAGACCATGTTCGAAGTATAAACCGGTTAGTTAAATAAGACCACGTTCACACTGCAAATTAACACGGGTGTCACTCCAGCTTTGAGTGTTTTACAGAAAGCATTGGATTCACTCCATCGCACTTTAGTGCATAATTCCTGGAGCAAGTATAAATTCAAATGTGCTCTTTAGTCAGCTGAAAACAAGCAGATTGCGTCTTGTTTACAGCCATGAGATGCTGAAATGCTGCTATGATTATAACTATATCAACCATTTCAAATTCAGGAGTGATTCAGTAACGACTGATGCACAGGTTGTGAAGTGTGCCTTGCCGAATTTACAGGTGCAAAACGTGACCTATAAGCTGGAATGTTGCACAAATATGTTGAAAAGTGCATACGCAGTGGGTGACGACCTTTTCAATTCCATACACATCATTGCTCTTAAACTAGTCCTTATGACTAAAGCTGACTCAGGAAGTACAAATATTAATAATACAATAAAACGGGATCATGTCTGGATTTGTACTGTATATTAACTGATGATGCACGTCTGCACACTTCTGATCTATTAAACAATCTGTTTCTGAACAATGTGATTTGGCCGGTTATTGTACGAAACTCATTGTACTTCTTCACTCGAACAGTATTAACAGTGCAGGGCCAAACATTGCTATTGGTCAATCAGCTCTTGCACTTATCACAGAACTCGCATTGATGCTTTACAATTTACTGACAGAGAGAGAAAATTGTCCACTCAAACGTAGATGATCGACCCACTATGTTACTCACTTGATCATCTGCTTTGCTGTAACCAAACAGACGGACATGAGCAGGAAGAGCAGTATAAGTATTGTACGCTGGCGTTCTGAGAAGTGTGATCAGATACGCAGGCCGAGAGAGTAGTGCACTTTGGGAAGGCTACTTGAGAAAAGCATTAGATTCATCAACAAACACTTCAGTCTGAAACTTTAAGCGGCCGATCACACACAACGCATTCTTGCATGGATATAATGGAATGGAAATGCTATTCTAGGTCAATTTGACTCTTTTTTGAGTTGTTGGAAATAATGATTAATGATTTTTCATGCAACTGTGCCTGCAACGTTTGAGGTGTTGTGGAATGTGCATACAAAATCTCTATAACGATTGTGATGTTTTCAATTTTAAACATGTTTCAAGGTTTAAGTCTGGTGCACAGACCTAAAGAAAAGGTTCTCAAACTACATCTGAGGGTAATTACATTTGCATGATTTGCTGGGAATCAAAACCATGATGATGCCGCTGGTAGTGCCATACTCTACTGTTTGAGCTTGGGGGAAGCACACGCAAACACACACACACAAAATTTGGCCCGGAATATAATCATGGTACCCAGAATTTTAACACTATGGAAGCCCGTTTGCGCCACAGTTGAGAAAAAAAAATGATTAAGTCAAAATAATGACTTAGTATCTCGAAATAATGAGAAACTTTCTTGAAATAACGAGAAACTTTCTTGAAATAACAAGAAATTTTCTCAAAATAATGACTTAGTATCTCAAAATAACGAGAAACTCTTGAAATAATGACTTAGTATCTCAAAATAACGAGAAACTCATAATAATGACTTAGTATCTTGAAATAATGAGAAACTTTCTTGATATAACGAGAAACAATCGAAATACTGACTTAGTATCTCGAAATAACGAGAAACTCTCGAAATAATGACTTAGTATCTCGAAATAACGAGAAACTCTAAATACTGACTTATTATCTTGAAATAACGAGAAACTTTCTTGAAATAATGACTAAGTATCTTGAAATAAAGAGAAACTTTCTCGAAATAATGACGTAGTATCTCAAAATAACAAGAAACTCTCACAATAATGACTTAGTATCTCGAAATAACAAGAAACTCTAAATACTGACTTAGTATCTTGAAATAACGAGAAACTTTCTTGAAATAATGACTTAGTATTTTGAAATAAAGAGAAACTTTCTCGAAATAATGACTTTGTATCTCGAAATAACGAGAAACTCTCGAAATAATGACTTAGTATATCGAAATAACGTGAAACTTTCTCGAAATAATCATTATTTAGACTTAAATAATCTTTTTTTTTTCTCAGCTGTGGCGGAAACGGGCTTCTATATAACACAATTCAGGGTTTTAGTTTGACATTGCTTACATTTAAAAATAAGGCATTCCTGCAGTTCAAACAGTAGAGCAACGGGAAGGTCACGGGTTCCATTCCCAGGGAATGCATGAACTGATCAAATGTATACGTTGAATGCAAAATACAAGTTAGATAAAAGCATCTATAAAATGCATAAATGTAATGCGAAAATGCCGCGCTCATGCAATGAGAAACAGAGATGTCCATCTAGAAAAGACATACGGTTTAAACAAAAAACATATAATAATAATTCAAGAACACGTCCTGTGTGAACATCCTTCAACAGCTCAAAGTAACCATCCGGGCAATTTTAATGGTCAGTTAGTGAGTGCAATTCATTATAAGATTGTCATGGACCTTCGGAAGGAACAGTGAAAACGGATTCATTTCCAAATGCAGACGACGCTCTTTCTTTCTCATGCACAGTAGCACCAGTGCAAGCGTATTGCCTGTTTTTAACACAAAACGCACGATTAAACGCAGACGTACCGAATGATAATTAGTGATGGTGTTCATTGCTTTAGTGCAGTCCCTGCAGCGAGTGAATGTGCACCATCAGGATGCAACCGCAATATCGTTATTACTGTGGGAATTATTGTCATCGTTATTGGGTGCGCAGCTGGATCGTGGCTTAGCCAACCATGCGGAAGATTCCAGGAAACGCGAAACGCCAGCTTGGTCTTGTTAATGCGTGATTGTGCGCAGAAGGGCATTTGGTTTTTTCTCTTAGATAGATAGACATGTATATTTAACTGTACAAACATACATACATTCGTACATAGGTAGCTACATACATAAACAGTTCGTATTAATTGCCTTTTGAAGTCCGATGTTACCGAACGTCGTTCTCATGCCGTCCATGTGGGAACATTACACAGCAAGATTTGACTGGATTCATGCCGTCTCGTTTGCCCTCAGTCCCACATGGATGGTCCCATCAGCTGAAAATGAAATAATTTAAATAAACACGAAGAGTCATTCCCATCTTGTTTTCCTCTTTGTCTTTTTTCCATCTTGACAGCGCCAACCTGCAAAAAAAGAAAGACAAAACTTTCAACGACTTTCCTGAAGTGCGTCAGAGCTCCACTTAAGCATCTTTACATTCACCCAACTTTACAGTTTTAAATATATTATGAATATTCATTCACTTGATTTATGGTGAAATTGATATTCTGTCTGGGTTCTGCCACATTCTGTCTAGTAATTTCTTCTTGTTGTGGCAGAGCTCTGACACCACCGCTATGTCTCGTGTTTTGTGTGTGCGTGTGCGCAGCTTCGAGTGTTGAGTCGCGCACACTCTTGTCTGTGTTGCGTCTTGTGTGCGAGTTATGATATCCGGTCCCGATACTTTGGTCTGGTTCAGTTTCGGTTTTGATTCGGGCATTCATGACTCGTGTGTTCGTCCTTGTTGTGAGCGCGCGAGAACAGATGTTTGCTTGTTCTTGCGCGCTCTACGTCATGTGAGTAGGCACAGTTTCAAGCTTCGGTGTGTTATGTTTAGCATGCGGTTCGTGTTTTCATCGGCCACGTGTTTTTCATGTGTTTTATGTCATGCGCAGTTTGCGTTTACCAGCTGCGCGCTGTCTTTGTCTAATGTGAACACGTGGCGATGCGCGACCGCATTGGCTGCATGTTCGGTGTCTTGTCATTGTTAACCCTACCCTCCTTGTTTCCTTTTTATTAGTTTGATTTGTCCCAGCTGTTTCCCAATCAATTACCCTTCCTCCTGTGTGTGTTTAAGCCCTTCATGTTTGTTGTCCTGTGCCACGTCGTTGTCTTTCTTGTCGTCATGCTGCCTGTTCCTGATCCTGTCTTAGTTAAGTCCTGTCTACTTTTTTAGTTAGTCTGTCTTGTTTTTTCCCCCACAGGGTAGTTTTGTTTGAGTTTTCTTTATTGTTCAATAAAAAGTCCCCGCTTCATAAAACCCTGACATATTCTGGCTGTGGACAGTATTTTCTGACTTATGGAGTGATAAAAAGAGAAATTCAAAATCCCCGCTCTAAAAACCTTTGTTTTGATCCTGGTTTTATCCTATGTTCAGATTTTTGTTCTGGAAATGTATGCAAATTAGTGCATATTTAATTATATAATGCCTCATTTGCATCTTTAAACATTTCAGAAAACTTGTAATACAAAACATATTTGCAATTCTTATTGCAGTCAATCAACTGGGGAAAATATGATGGTAACTATTAGCTACATCTTTACACTGCTTCACAGCGCTGGTTAGGAGGATGATGGGATGCAGACGAAAGAGTGTGTGTGAGGAAGGGCAGATCCGGCTCACTTGTTTCTCTGCTAATCTTCCTCTTTTTTTCCCCAATGACCATACTGCTAATAAATAATGCATGCATCTCTGTGTGTCCGACCTCTCTCTCTCTCTCTCTCTGGCAGTCTGTTTCCCTCTCCCTTTCTTACTCTCTCATTTAGAATTTTCTTCCTTTCTGTGTTTCCCTTCCCCCACTTGATTTCAATCCATGTCTTTGGAAAACCATTCCTGGAGGATTTGCAAGCGTGTGTGTGCCAGAAATCAGAGATCATGGAAGGACGCTGCCTTCATCAAGAGCCCAAAACACACGTGTGTGTGTGTGTGTGTGTGTGTGTGTGTGTATGAGACAGAGGAAACCGACTGAACTTGTCCAGCTCAGGAACACACTGTCCTCCTCAAACCCACCCAACTACATCCACTGGATGTTTATCAGCAATATCGATAATAAACGTTTGAGAAATGTGCGATATTCAGCCTTTTTTTAAGTTGTAAATAAAAACAAAGATTATTTAGGTAAGTTTCACAAGAAAATACAATTTCACTGTTTCTACTTAATTCAAGGGGTTAATTGCCGTTTCTTTAGTGCATTGGTTTTTTTCAATGACAATTATTTTTTAATGTGCATGTCGCAAAAATTCTCTTCTTTGTTGCTAAATCAGTATCAAATCATGAACCGATGGATTTCAAATTATATTTACATTCATTCTTGAAGTATAACAGATATGCATTTCCTTCCACATTAAAAGAACTTAATATTGTGAATATCGTATCCACTGATCCTGCACATGAAGTAATGCATCAGGACTGCAACTGCAATGCTTTGACCAAACTAAAGTTTCTAACCTTAATCTTTAGGTGTTTTCATCACACACACACACTCACACACACACACACACACACACATAAACTCATGCACGTAATAAAATAATGCTAAATGGTCTAAAAAATAGTTACTTTTGAACTGCACTGACCACAGTAGAAAATTAATGAGCTGTTTTTTGTGTACAATCAACAAATCAGCCATGATCAAGTAATCTTTGACGGTCTCTAAATATATATCCAAATGCAAAACCTAATAAAAGTAATTATGTCTAAAAAATGCTCTTAGAAGCAGTTAGGGAACACACATCCCGATGGTTATGTACATATGAACACATTTTGTTCTTCCATGTCCTGTATTCTAGATACTTGACTTGAACACTGCATTCATTGACAATAATACGATGGACGATATTAAATTTTTCGAATATTTGTGCTATTTTATCTAGAAATAAATGGTGAATTCATGGTTCATAGAAATAAATGGTGTACATTCATTTAATTTAAAATGTTGTATGCCTATTGTCTTCAGTGTGTTTTAACTGCAGAGGATTAAAGCACAGACTCTTGGTTCTTTGCTAATATGACTGTAGAAAACTTTGAGGCGTATGAAATAACGAGATAAAACATTTGGTTCGCACCTCTGAGTATCTTATATAAAGATAGCAAAATTCTTTTAATCACAACATTCTTTTACTTGTACATTCATGTAAAATGTCAAAGTACATGTACTTACTCGGTTATATCTCGTCTCGACAGGACTTGAAAGGGCATTAGACAGTCAGAAATGGTCATCTATTGAATATTCCCTTTAATTCTCAAACTAATTCATTAAATGTTGAACGAGTGAAACACCCGTCCTATCTGCACTCGCCTCAAAGATGTAATGCTAATTTTTTAGTGTCCAGACTCATTATTTTATTAAGAAATACATAAAATATTTAGTTCATACAGACAAAGAGTTGAATAAAAACCTCATCTACGGTCAGCTAATTTAAAACAATTTAATTTTTTAAATAGTAATTTCAAAAGAGGTAAAACTGCCCTAAGATTAAATAAATTCTGAATCATTTATTAATAATTTCAGTAATCTATTATTATTCATTAAAAATAGAGAAAAATAAAGTTTTGCTTATGTTATTTTAGTATTAATATTATTCTATTTAATGGACTTTTATCATTTTATTTTAGCTTAAATTTGAGTAATTTTGCTATGTGCTTTTGTCGTTTTTACATTTTTATTTAGCCTTTATTATTATTTTAGTTTCAGTCATTTTAGAACTTCAACTTATTTCATTTAATTTACTAGCCAAGGAAACATTTCACGTTTACGATTTAAAAACGCTTTATTTATTTATATATAATTTATATTTTATTTCAGCGCTATTTGAATGAATGAATAGCATTAGTTTTAGCAAACAACAGTGACATGCAGGAAATCACTTTTTGTACCTGGAAGTCAGGAAACATGTTTGAAAACGATCATTTTGCAGTTCTGCGTGGTGGCGCTAGTGAGGCAGAAACGGCACGCTTTAACTTCAATATGTTAATGCTGATCATCTTGCCGTTTAGATTGCAATGTCAAAGTCCCTTAGACTATCTGTGTCAAAACAAATCTTGAATAAGAAGAAAAAGTTAAAGTCTCAGCGGTGTGCGTCAGGTTCCTCTACGAGCAGGAGAATGTCAGATGTGTTTAAGAGCGTCTCCGACTGATTTAGCAAGCACAATGGAAAGAAGAGAGAGCCGGCCAAGCAGACGGGCCCCTTCTGGGCAGGCTGGTGGATGCTGACCTCTGACCTCACCGCCCGACAGAGGCCCCGTCACATCCAAAAGCGTGTAATGAAGTGCGTCAGACCGCCATTAAACGGCGCACAGCCGAGCTGACATTTTAATACGGCTCTGTGAGTGTTTGTACGTCTTAGAAAAGATTTCCAATTGCTTTAATGAGCACACTTGGATTATTTTCCATTTTCTTAAAAGTGCAAATTTAATTAAAAATTGGTTCCCTGAAGGATTTAAAGTGCATTGAAAAGTTTCCAGTCATTAAAGGAGCAGGAATGCCGTGTTGTGGCCAGGACTGTTCTGTTGCCATCGCGACTGAAGCGCGGCGGCGCTTTCCATTTTCATCCGAGTAACTTTGATAACATCTACTCCAAACAGAACGTGTGCTATGAAAGGCAATAAACTATGTTTTCGACGAGCATGAAGTGCAGCAGTGACAGCTTTACAGTGAGGTCAGTGGATTAACCCCTTCAACTAAACAGCTTGTTAAAACTCAAGTTCTGCAACTCGAGAGACCCCAAACAGACTCCTCCTGTCTGCCATTGCTCATCTAACAGATAGTCCCGCCCCCAAACTCACGTGACGGGTTGACATGACTTGAAATCCTACATCTTGAAAAGTAATAAAATGACTAATTTACTCACGCTTTTTGCTACAAAAATGAAAGTTAATGAAGGCGAACAGTCAAAAAAGCAGTGTTCATACAATCAGTGCGCTATATTTCAAATTATACGATGCTTTGTGTGAGGAACAGATCTACACTTATCCATAATTTGACATTATGCTGAGTAAATGTTTGCGATTTTCATGTTACATTCATCCACTCATGATTTCTGCCGGACATATTTCTTGTACAGTTTCCTCGTTGTCGGAGCGAGTTGTTTGATTTAGCAGTTGCTCTCGGTTTCAAGATTAAATTCGGATCAATCATAATAAAGCCTTACACGGCACACAGCCGGCATTACGCAAATGTCCTCAATTAATCATAATAAATAAGTGAGAATTAACGGCTCTTGTCGATGGAGATCCGGGAGGATTAAATCTATAATAAATATCATCACGTCCTGTGTCTACAACAGTTCAGATACGGGACTCTACGCAAGCTGAAATACAGCTAAAACATTAAGTAGTGCTGTTATTATTCAAACAAAAACTACGAAACATCATTTTAGGGCATTTAAATAAAGTAAAATGAAATAGAAGTATAACATTTAAAATAGCAACTAACTAAAATCATTTTAAGTAAAAAAAAAGAAGAAAAAATAAATATATATATATATATATATATATATATATATATATATATTAATATGTGTGTGTGTTGCATTAATTTTATTTCTATGTTTTATTAATTTTGTTATGTGCTATTTATATTTGTTATATTTGTTATGCTATTTATTATTTTTACTTAATATATACAGAAATAAATGCTCAGTAAATCAAAGGGAAGGAACCTCAAACCACAGCTTTTGAAACCAGTTTGCACTTGTCATGGGAAAAAAACGCTTTTGTAAAAATGCTTGCGTTCCTGTCGTCCAATATTTAAGCGTAAATACAGAGCAATAAGCAACAACAGACCACAGCTCTCGGCTCCGCATATACAAACTTTGCATTGATGGCAAAACTGACATACAAGACATGTATAAATATATCAGTCTGTTCCTCAAAAAGCATCGTATGACTTCAGATTGTTTCTGTTCATTTCCATTCTAAAAAGCATTCTTCAAACATCTTTTTTTGTGTTCCACTGAAAAAACATGTGAATTTGAGTAAATGATGACAGGATTTTCACTTCTGGCAGACGTGTCATTTTAAGAGCTTAGTGGAGGGCCGCGTTTCTGTGACGGTGTTGTCTTGAGTAAGGATTGGCCGCTGACCCGCACACAGATGTACTATGGGAAAGATGTTTTAGCGCTGTGCTCATGATCTACGAAAGAAGATCTCACCGATCATGAGAACCTGTCCATATTTCACTCCAACAATGTAGAAACAGAAAGAAATTGTACATTTTGTATAAAGAAAATCCTATTTCTGCATCATCACAAATTTCAGTACATCATAATTTAGCTATGAGTTCAAGGAGTATACTGTAAATTGCATGATAGTTCTTAATTCATGCATTTTTTAAATAATCATTATTGTGTGAGACTAGGATTTGTGCACTATGGTAATTGGAGGGGGAAATGTTTTTAACTGTTTTTAATTGGCATTTTCTTTATGCAAAATGCACTGCCGGACAAAAACAGCCAGTGTTTGGATTTAAATAGCCAAAAGCTTAATTATTGCAGTGATTATTATGTTTCTAGCTTGTTATATGTTTAGCAACAGTTCTTCTGACCCTAACTGATGTGTGTAGCTTTGCAGTTCTTAAACAAGCATGTATGAACACACATAATGACCATATTCCAGGATGACAGTGTCAAGATTCATCCTGTAGTCAATGATTTTATCACATAAAACTCATCTTTGATCACCAAAATTGCATCTTCAAAAGTTTTTTTCAGTGAAAGAAAACGTCATGCCTTAAAATAGCTGAATGTAACTCTACAGTCTCGTCTAGATTCATGAATATGTAAATTAGCCCCGCCTCCACTCATTCAAACTCAAAGATCCACTCGCTCAACTTTACTCAAGTTACCGTAGTAAACTCTGCACAATTATATCTCTTTACAACATCAGACACATGACGCTAATTAATATGATTAGCCTTTTGCTCGACTACGTTATCAAACAACTAATAACGTGTTGCTAAAGTCACATAAACCATGTTCCCGTCAGATCTGCCTTCTGAAAATCTGCATCCTTACAAACGCTTTGAACAACTTAGTGGAGAAAGGCATATAATTCATCATCACAACTTTATCATTTTTCATATCAACAGAAAAATATAGCGGGATAACCTGCCTCTCTTGAGACTCTCCTGCGTCAGAGATAGTTAATGATATGCGAAAGCTCCGCCCCCTTGTGATGTGATTGGTTACCAGGCAGTTTCAAACCATGTTTTTGAGAATGTCTTTAGTTCACTGGAGTTTTAAGGAGAAATACTCAACAATGACATGAGTTTGCACATGGTTTTATCTTAAAGCATATTTAAAACACCACATAGATAAAAATTCAAATTAACCCCTGCCCGCTGATTGCAATATTTGGCATTTCAGATGAGAGCTTAACCTTAACCCAGGACCAATCAGACATCATTGCTTTTACATCACTTCTTGCCCGTCGTAGAATCTTATTAGTTTGTTAGATTAGTTAATCTTATCTGCTACTCCACCAGCGGTGGCCGAATGGTCAAGGGATGTTTTATTTTTTCTTAAAATAGAAAAAGTAAAATTCGCGTTGGAAGGGTCAGTTTAGAAATTTTACTTAAAATGGCAGCCCATATTTTGAGAGTCTTAAAGTATTGCCGGAAATATGAGACACCTTTTTATTTTATATTATTTTCTTTTTTCCTGGGGGGAGGGGGGTTTAATGAAATCAGTGGTCAACTAACTTTCATGGGGTAGGAACTGAGTAGCCAGATCAACAACTGTAGAAATAACTGTGTAACAACGAAATGGAAGAGGGAATGAAGAAGAAAGAAGAGAAAAAAAGGGAAGTTGCTGATGTGTTAAATATAATTATGAATGTAATGTATGTATGAATGTTTTTTTGTTTTTTGTTTTTATTTGGTTTTTTAATTATTATTACTATAATTTTTGTTGTTGTTGTTGTTGTTGTTTTTTTGGGGGGGGGGGGGGGGTTCTAGTTGTAGATAAAAGATAAAATGAAACTGGAGAACTGTTTTACTTCCAGTAAAATGTTACATCTTTGATCCTCCAATAAAAAAAATAAAAAAAACACCATATATAAACATTAAAAATGTGATTTCCACCACAAGAGGTCTTTAAGCATTTGCCTATTTAAGCACAAACAGCGATTCCTGGTGAAAACTTTTCCCGCAACATTGTGAGATTCGCACACCTGCCGTGTGTGACTGTCACGGATCTAAACGTCTTTCTGAAAGTTCATCTTCCTCTGGATCACATACAGCGCTGGAGTGGAGGAGCGTCTCTCACACGCATAACGTTTGCATGTTCATGGGGAGCGACACCACACACACGCACACACGTGTTTCACATTTCCTTTTGTCCTGGCAGGAGGTTCCCGCTGGAACATTTCCATCATGCTGGAACTCTTCTGTGTGCGATCAAACCCTCTCAACAATGACAATGTACAAATACACACTTTATGGCACTCCCTGAACTAAAGCGCAGCGGCATGATGGGAAATATGGCACAAACCAACTGTAGAGATTAGCTCTCAGAACTGATGAAGAACATGACGCAAACACAAGAGCAAAACAGTTTGAGTACACAGAAGCCAAATCATTTTACATTCATATAAAAACTACAGGTCAGGTGCATCACCGGTGTTTACATAAAAAAATATATCATCTGTTGGGTGATTTCCCAGATGTTGCTATGCAGTTACTAGGGTGGTCTGGGTGGTTTCCAGTATGTTGTTATGTGGTTGCTATTGTGTTTGACTGTTACTATTGTGCTTTTGTGTTTGACAGTTGCTAGGGTGTTTTAGGTGGTCATCAAGATGTTGCTATGTGTTTGCTACTGTGTTTGTTGAACCTTAGACCTTTATTTTTTTCTCGAGTATCACTTTTGATACATCAGGCTTTTATGGCTCATATAGTATGATACAGTGAGAATATGGAAGGGGAAAACACCAACAAAAACATGCAGATGCTGATATTAATGTCGCCAAAAGTGGGAAGAAATTCGGATAGTTTGTAATGCAAATCAATGAGATCTTACAGTATAACACAGTGGTCCCCAACCTTTTTTGTGCCGCGGACCGGTAAACGTGTGATAATTTCGCCGCGGACCGGTGCCCGCTCGAGATTGTTGACGGGGGGGGATTTGCGGGCGCAAGCGCAGACGAGACTGTTCAGATGTTTCCATAGTCACATCGCCACAGCCGCTTGCAGCAGCTCACGGGCCGGTGCGCAAATGCGCTCCGCGGCCTGGTACCATTTCATCGACCGGTACCGGGCCGCGGACCGGGGGTTGGGGACCACTGGTATAACAGACTACTTACATAAAATGCATTTAAATATCATCGTCACTGTATATCGGCCAATAACAATGTCTTAGTAAGATGATACTTAAATGCACAGTTTTATGATCAAAGCTCTGTAGTTTTTAGACACACTTTGAAATGCTTTGAAATGTTTTTTTGGTCTTTTAGACTTAAAATGTAAAATAAAGTACATGTGTACAGAAAGAAGATACAATTTTCACTCAGGTAGCCTGTCATTTGAAGAAAAAAATCCATCCTTTTGTTCTTTTAAATGTCCTAGTTCGGCTGTTTAGTTAAGCTGATTGCTGTAGCCAATATATCCAGCTTCAGCATCTGGTCTTCCATCATTTTAAATTTATCAATTAAATATTCAGTATCTCCATAATTAAGAAAGGTGGTACATTACCAGCAGGAGCAGTTCAAACTAATATCATGTATTGAATGTTTCTGTGATGATTGGTTGATTTATAATCAGAGACTAGCCTCCTCTGTCAACACACTGAAACTGCAGTACTTGATGGTGATTGGCTATTGAATGGATATATGAATTGAAATGAATAACCGAGTCCTTCTCCTATTTTCCATTTTGGGTAGACTGTGCCTCCCTTGGCGAGCCAACACATTTTAAAACATATAATGCGAAGCAATACTAAGAGATGAACAAATAAACATTCATCAAAAGCCTGATGGATCATATGTGATTTACATTTATGCATTTATCAGACGCTTTTATCCAAAGCGACTTGCATTGCATTCAAGAAACACATTGAATCAGTTCTTGCTATCCCTGGGATCGAACCCATGACCTTGGCGTTGTAAGCATCAATGCTTTACTGATTGAGCTACAGGAAAGCCAGTTGTATTTATTTACACGATTTATTTTAACATGATGTTAAAATAGATGCATGGATAATCAAGTAAACTAGCTTCAGTAAGTGTTTATCTTGAATATTACTATCAATATCAAAGTTATTTTTACATTTACTTTAAAAACCAGTAAAGATTTCACAGCAAAAGACACGTTAACCACGACTGTCATAGTCTTGCTGTGTTGTTTTTCACTTCCTGTCCCCCTCCATGTACTTCCTGTGTCATTTCCTGTCGCGTCAGACACTCCCCTTGTTAGTCTCATCACCTGTTCCATATTATCCTGTGTTTAAATGCCCTGTGTGTCTCCCAGTCTGCGTCGTTTATCGTCTGTGTTATGTGTAGTGTTCTCCATTTACTCTAGCGCCGTGTTTATTAAAAGTATATGTTACAGTATTTTCGCCTCCATGCTTCCCTGACAACGACCTGCGGCCAGTTGCATAAACAGCCATCATGTTAAGTCTGTCTTTTAGTAACTAGTATGACCAACAAACAGTTAGTTATTCGGTATCAATTTAGACCAGTGGTTCTCAAATAGTGGGGCGGAGCGATGCCAGGGGGGGCGCGCGTGACCCTGGGGTACATGCTTTTTTTTTGCCAGGGAGTAGGTTTTCTTGCACTGAACAAGAGCAGCATATATAAAGTTATATATGTTTATATACCATCCCCTCATCCTTTGACGCGATCACACCGGTGTTCATATGCGTCACGTGATCAGCCGCTCAATTCACACGTGTTTTCACGTAATATCTGGCACTGATCCAAAAAAAGACGTGCTCAGAGCTTGTCATTTATCACAACAATTCAGTGTTTTCAACCACATAAGGTTTCTTTAGGTTTCAACAAGTTGAGCTAACAAGTTGGTGACTATTTTGAATAAAAAAAGAAAAAACTAAGTAAATGTGATCTATTATACAGCGCTTTTTGTGGCTGCGGTATGTCACGTGACAAGTATGACGCGTTGCCATGGAAACAATGAGGCGAACGTTCCAAAATGGGGGGAGGGGGGGCGCGCAAAATTTGTACCTCTTCCTAGGGGGGCGTGACAGAAAATAATTGAGAAGCACTGATTTAGACCAATCTATCTATCTATCTTTATGTAACTGACTGAAAAAAACTGACTTATGAACAGTCTTAAAGAAAAAAAAAAATCGATGATTAACTTGTAAGACTAACCTTAGCAGTTTATGGAACCGGCCATTGAAGGTAGAGATTTTTACAATTAGACAGAAATGCTGTTAACTTTCTAGAAAAGCATAAACTGTCAGTCAGACGGCAGAAGGCATGTAGTTGATTGTGTGCAACAATTTTTATCAGTCTAGTTTTGATCATTTCTAGGCTTTAGACTTAAAGATCATAAGTTGCTAAATCAAGCAAAGATAACAAGAGAAGTTGCTTCTTAGACTAAAGAATAATATCTTGATAATGGGAATATGTTTGGAGAAATAGCCGTCTCTCTGGTTGAAAGCGCTCGCATGTATGCGATCTGTTTGCTCTGTTGACTTGGGACAATTTGATCAATCACACAGCCTGTAGATGAGTTCACTACATTCCCTCTAGTCTGGGTTTATCTGTCAGAAACGCCCCTCCAGTGCACGGCAAACAAACACGCAGCCGATCTGGTCAGCCGGCGGAGAGACGCCCTTCCAGCTCCTGTCAGAAAAGGCCCAGATGAAGGAGATCAATGACGGTTCAGGACTCTAGAGCTGCAGCCTCGGGCCATCTCACCTGAATACGGCATCAAACAGCTGCCTGTCACTCAAACACAAAGACGGGCTCCATCTAACACAACCATCCTTCCGGTGCGCTGCAACACAGAACGACCTGCCGCATGAACACAGCTGCTGTTTTCACCTGCATTTACAGCCATGAGATCAACTGCATCAGTGAGCTCTTCATGGCGGTGTAGCAGACTACAGTCGTCACTCTAAACAGGAATCCCTCGCCACTTCGCGGTTCAAGTTTCGCGGCCTCAGTGCAAATAAAATTCAAAAATTCCGCCATATGAGCAGCCTTATTGCAGAAAGCAGCGTTGTTTCATCGTGATGTGAGAGAAACGGTTTCCCAGGATTCCAGACAAAGAGAGAAACTCTCTCAGAGGCTTTGTACACGCCCACGGCACTCAGACAAGACACGTGATTGGTTCCCGGCGCGAGATTGACCAATGAGAGCACGAGTGGAGTGGGAGCCTCTTCGCCTCTCTCAGAAGCAAATGTTGACGATCCAGCACCGATATCTGACGATGAGGCGCTTCCCGAACTGATTTAAAGGCCTCATTATACCAGTGCAGTTACACCATCATCATCATCATTCATGAACCGCACAGCTCTGTCATCGTCGTCATTACTGGAGTCAAGTCTCAAGATAATACTGTCATTGATAATATTAATTATTATTATATTATTAAGGTTTTGTAATGAAATAGATTTAATTAAAATATATCTAAAGTATAAATATACATATTTTAAACATTCTGGTACCTACACACACATATACGGAAAGTCCTAGGGGGGCCAATCCTAACATTAACCGCGACAAACGAGGAATCACTGTATCTGCCAATAATGATTGAATAAATGTTCCTCAGAAGCCTGATGGATAATATTTGATATTTGATGTCCCTGATTTTGTGAAACATGAATCAGTGCATGTTAACTTCTAAAGAAAAATGTTTGTGTGCATAATATTTCATACTCTACATAAACGTTTGTAAACGCAGGTTTCAAGGTAGAGTTTAGGACAATATGTAAATGCATTCAAATAGCTTCCACTTATTATTGAAGAACAGCAATGTTCATTTTGATTACATTATAATAGCAATAGAAAAAAATCATTCAGCTCAGCCCAGGTTTCTTATTCTTAAGGTCTTAAAAGTTTTACAGATTGATTAACAGTTAAAGTTATTACATAGATCAATTAGAACAAGATTTAGAGATGCTTTTAAACCCTATAAAGCTATCATATTTGATATGCGAATATCTAAGGTCTCTAAATGATCAAAACTTTGCTGGAAAACCCGTCGCACAAACTACCGCATGCCTTCTGTCGTCTGATTGATAGTTCAGTTCATGGTTCACGTGTCTTTTTTAATATACAAGTAATATTTCAAGATGAACACTTACTGAAACAACTACGGTTTACCTGATAATCCATACATAATTTTGAACTAACAGAATTGTAATTCTTACTTTTTGCCCATATTACCGTATTTTCCTGCATATATGCCGTGGGTTATACCAGATTTAACAAACCCCGCAGTGGTGTGCGGGTTATATAAGGGTGCAGGCTATGTCACTTTTTTTTTTACACGTAATAATATTTCAATATATTTTATAATAAGGTTTTTTTTTGCAGTATTTTCTTTCTGTTTTCTTTCTTGTAAGGGTTGTTGTCTCTGGCGCTTGTACTGTCACTCTGACAGCTGGCACTGATAGGCTGTCTGACCTGTCAATCATGCAGGAAGACGTGATTGGCTGTGCTGCATGAGGGCGGGCTCTTCTCATCTCATCCGATGATCAACACCTGTAGAATTGCTTCTTAAGGGACGAGCTGCTGCACAGCGGGAGACACTGCTCTTTCTTTTTCTTCTGATTCTGACTTGTGTTTGTTTTCTTATTGTGTGAATTTCACGCACAAGCACTGTGTACCGAGCTGAACAGTTATGATAATTGACGTCATGCGAGCAACATTTGAAATTGGAAATGTGAACTTACACAAAAAAGGTCATCAATCAATGGGTGCGGGTTATGCCAGGTTTTTTTGTGGGGGTTTTTTCACATGCCCGCGGGCTATATGAGGGTGCGGATTATCTGTGTCTGCGGGTTATATGCGGAAAAATACAGTAATAACAGTATCTGGACCAAACTGCATATGTTTTCTTAATTTGGGTCTCTCAATAAAATTGAGGTCTTTTTGCCTCCATATTCTCAATATATCATACTATGTGAGACATGAAATGTATCAAATATGACAAAAAAAATTTGTAGATTATTTTTAATATTGTGTCTAAAAGTTCAATAAACTGTTCCATTTCCAATAATTTTGATTTCATATGTCAGGCTTTACAGGGTTAAAACTCGAA
Source organism: Rhodeus uyekii (assembly GCA_037043235.1). Lineage (NCBI taxonomy): Eukaryota > Metazoa > Chordata > Actinopteri > Cypriniformes > Acheilognathidae > Rhodeus > Rhodeus uyekii. The sequence continues at coordinate 640,623 of JAWRVZ010000176.1, read as the reverse complement.
CAGAAATGCATACGTGTAAAATCACGAGTGCAAGTCTTTTTTCTTGGAAAGGCTTCAAACAGAGCACTCATCTACCCAACCTGGATGTTATTATTATGACCGACTTATTTCAGTCCAAGTCACAGTATGGCGGTGTGAGTCGCAACCAACGACTTCCTCTGGGTTTCATGCAATGCATGCTTGTTCTCCAGCCTCTGGATTCTTTCTCTCAAGCATATGATTACGGCTTGGATTAAAACATGACTGCATGTTTGTGGTGGGCGACTGGGCATTGCAGTGTCACTTCATTAGTGGAAACAACAACCCGTCTGCTGGGCCTCGTGAGGGAGGGAAACAGGGACGCCCGACCACAAAACATAAAAAAGCAAAGCCAGAAAGAGAGCTGGTACATGGCTGTTGAGTATCGTTCCACCGTTTGATGCAACTTAACCAAACAGAATGGAAAGAATGCCTGAAAAAGACACAATTTGAACAACAAACCAAAGTAGGAATGCAGGATCGGCTGCATGCACAAAAACTGAAGAACCATTATTGTCTCCAAAACGGATGGATTTAGTTAAGAAATAAAGTGTACTATTTTAGAAACGTCGCCCTCTCACCGCTGCTGTAATGACATCAGACAGAAACTCACACGACACAGCTGAACTAAACTGAGATAAAACTAGAGGTGATTCCAGTTCAGTACAGCCGACTTACTGACGCTACAAACAATCTGTCCCAAGGTTTAGGTCAAAAATAGTGTACAGGCTACACACACTTACATAAAAGAACATTTTATATGTGTATGTATATGCACACACACTAAAGTAGACAAATTACTGACATTAAAACAAAACAATAAATTGCCTTTTGACATGAGATTCACATATTTTTTTGTACTGATTTTTTTGTGCTTTGTTAAGATTGGGTTTGTACTGTATGTGTGACAGACAGATCACAGTACATCACATTTCAACCGAAGGGTGAATTAATACATGGAAATTATGAGGAGAAACTGCAGCACTCCTTTGCATAATTAGCCTTTAATTGAGCCCAGAGCCATATGTGTGTGCTGAGCATTTCTGGGCTCTGACTAATGGGGCATGAGCTGGTTAAATGAAGCGTGGCAGAAGAGAGCAATCCAGACCTGATACAGACACACACACACACACACCCACATTGACTGCTGAGTGCGCTCAGTTTGCACACACACACACACACACACCCCAGATGGTCGCGCAGCAGCTCGATGGATGTGAATCTGTGAGGATCGGCTCTCGGACGGCTGCACGTGATGCCTAGAAATGTCATCAGTGACGCAAAGATATATCAGAATGCATCATGGGATGTGCAGTTCATAAAAATATTAAAAAATAAGGTACACAGTCTAAAACCTAATTGCTTCAGATGAACATGAGTTCATTTTCAACAGCCCAAAATCTGTGGATCTTGTTTCCGCCACTAAATAAAAAATTCTAATCTAATATAATAGAAGTCAGAATTGAGAGATAAAAGTCACTACTTTCTTTTTTCCATAATTTATTTTAAAGGTTAAAAAGTATAAGTGAAAAAACTTTTCTGTCTATTACAACTGCAGTGATGAAAATGTAGTTCAGCTTCAACCCCATGCTGCACCAGCTTATCGTCAAGTGTATTAATTAGCCTATTTTGTGTATACTTAACGATGCACACAGTTTAATGAATTACAGGTCATGAATATAAATGAGGGAGGAGTTGGAAAGGAGGAAATCTGCTTGGGAAATTTGTTGCATATTTGCATATATTTACAATCTCATACATTGTAACATGGCCCGAATAAACCTTCAGCTTTTAATTTATTCAGCAGCGATCCGGCTTCAGTGTTTAGGGAGCTCAGAGAAGCTTGAGTCCTGCAAAGGATATTCATATTTCAGGCACGTTCTCTGTATTTGTCGTCATTTTTCTGTGAGATGCATATTCAGGATATTTCTGGAAGGATGTTCCCTCTCTAACGGACGTTGGTGTTTTATTAAGCCAAAAAAAGCACTTGAACTTGGCATCTCTTGTTTTGAGAGTGTTTGGTTCACTTAACATGTAATTTTGTCACTAACAGATAGAATGAAAGATAGATAGATAGATAGATAGATAGATAGATAGATAGATAGATAGACTCAGCTCCTTCAAGCAAAATGGGTAAATCTTTAAGACCCCGCAGTTCATGACGTCATGCCAGGGCCTTCGATGCCACATAAAAAGAGATAATTATTAGCCGAATTATCAGCCGACCCGGTAAAGTGGGCAATGAATATCAAATATAAAACAGCTAAAAGCAGCAGTGGATAACATCAGGAGGCTGGGCGGCTAAAAATGCTTGTGAGAAGAAGAACCTGAGACCGGAGGAGAGAATTAGGCCATGAGAACGACACATAACATGCATCACGTGTGTGTTTGTGCAGGAGCTCTTGGGGTGAGCAGAGGAAAATCTCACGAGGAATAAGTGAAGCTCATCCTGATGTTCCTTGTAAGACAGAAACATCAGGAAGATAAAGTTTACACACACGTGAACGATTGACCAATGCAGTATGTTTCTCAGTCATATCATTTACACAAATAAACATTAATTATAAAAGACAGTCTGATTATGGAGGGAACTTAGAGAGTACAAACTGAATGTCAAATTGAATTCAAATTTAAGGAGATAGAAATTCTAAGAAATTTACATAACTGAAGTTTGTAACTAGAATTTTGATTCCATGAGATTTGGTTTACTCGTATTGTGTCGGAGATTTTCTTTTTTATACTACAGGGAAACTCTTTTTTCTCCCAAATATTAAAGCCTGATTAGTTTACGTCTGTGCACTTGCACAGACAAATGGCTTTTCATTCTGCCAAGACGGGTGGAACCAAGTCACGCTCTCAGCCATTTCAAGCCAGAAATGTTCTCCTTCAGTGCGAAGAGCATCTTCTAACTGATTCCAAAGACCACAATGAAGACTCTTCTTGCCATTGAAGCAAGCATCTCCAGCGGACTAACAGCACCTTGCAGCTCGCAGATGACTCGACACTTCTCCACTGTGGCTTTCCAGCAAAAGCTAAAATAGCAAAATTTCACGGCACAATCCAAAAGAGCAATTTTCTATGCTTGGAATGCACTCATGCAGAGGCTCTGCACTGCAAGACCATGAGTCTCACTCTGTGGTGCCCATGGATCGCCTTCTTCAAAGAAAGCAGTCCCACCTCACACACTTTCCCTTTTGAGCCAAACTCTCGCAGTGAACTCAAGCAGCCACACTCTTCCCACAGCATGCTGAAGCACCCATGCTCTTCACCCAAGGTGACCAGTGCCCCTCTTCTGGAGCGAGCACCATGGTTTCATTCGGAGGCTCAGAGTAAGAATGCAGAGGACTGGTTGAACTCTGGCGATCACACCAGTCACCCGCTGCCTAAAGAGAGTGACCCAGCCAGGCTAAGGCAGGACTCAGAACTCATCCGCATCTTTTCAAAGGCAGTGAGTGAGCTGGGCTTAGACTGATCAGCTCCTGAAGAGCCCACCTGCAGCCGTCTTGATGAATGGTTCCTGCAGCCGGGGTACCGTAAGCAGCCATGCCCGTTCCATGAAGAATTAACAAAATCATCACCCCCTATTCAGCATGTGTCCATTACGCCTCTTCAGTGGATCTCACTACAGTTGATGGCATGGAGGAAAAATGGTACACCATACATCCTCAGCTAGGGGAAGCCATCGCTGCACACCTTTGCATCCAAAGAGAACACCTCTATATTTCCTTTGAAGGAACAGGACACACTTCATGCCTTTCCTCCAGTAGCACTGCTCCCTCAGGTCTTCAGGTGCTCAGTCTTACTTGTGGCACCACTCTGACAGAACCAGCCGTGGTTCCCGGGAATAATTCAGCTGCTGTCAACAGCACCATGGCCAATCCCACTGATGAGGGACCTCCTTTCACAGACAGAAGGGTCAATCTGGCATCCCCCACCCAAGTTTTGGAGCCTCTACACCTATGGCCTCTTGATGGGAGCCTTCACGTCTCTCCCAAGCGGTCATGAACACAATCTTGAGGCTAGAGAACCCTCTAACTGGTGTTCAACTCGACGCATGCACCCCATCTCTTGTGAGAATGCTTCTACTCTGTAATTTCTACAGGAGCTGTTGAAATACGACTTGGTGGTCAGCTTTCTCAGAGGGGCCAGGAGGCTGGTTCCGCCTTCCCTCAACACCTTGGGCCTGTCCATTGTCCTGAGGGCGCTCGAGTGCCCGCCATTTGAGCTGCTTCTGACAGCAAACCTTTGGTTGCTCTTGCTTAAGACTGGCCTCCTGCTGGCTCTGTAGTCAGTCAAGTGAATTAGAGACCTTTTGTCAGGGTTCTGCCACATTCGGTCTAGTCATTTCTTGGTTTTGTGGCAGAGCTCTGACACTACCGTAATGTCTCGTGTTTGGTGTGTGTGCACACGGATTCGAGCCACGCGCGCCTGTCTGTGTAATGTCTTATGTGCGGGTTATAATGTCCGATCCCGAGACTGGTCTTGTCTAGTTTCGGTTTGTGTCGGAATTCGGACAGTCATGACCTGTGTGTTCGTCCTTGTTGTGAGCGCACGAGAACAGGTGTTTGCTTGTTCTCACGCACTCTACGTCTTGTGAGTGGGCGCGGTTTCAAACTTTGCTTGTACAGCGTACTCTCGGGTCTGTGTGCAGTGCTGTAAGCATGCGGTTCATGTTTTCATCAGCCGCGTGCTTTAATGTTGTGTTTTCGTGTCGCGTGCAGTTTGGTTTTCACCAGCTGCGCGCTGTCTTTATGTTTTTGTGAACATGCAGCGATGCGCGTCCGCATTGGCTGCGTGTTCGTGTCGTGTCTTTGTAAACCCTTCCCACCTTGTTCCCCTGGTTAACTTTGATTTGTCCCAGCTGTTTCCTTATTACCCTCATAATGTGCTCTCTATTTATTCCCCTCGTGTTTGCCGTCCTGTGTCGCTTCGTTGTCAATTCTAGTCGTCGGTCGTGTCTTGCACCTTGTCTTGAGTCAGTCTTGTTATGGTTTTCCCCCTCGGGGTGGTTTGTGTTTGAGTTTGTTTTATTTTTTAATAAAGTCCCTTCCCACCTGCATTGTGAGTCCTCGCTTTCCCCAACCCTGACACCTATAGGCTTTTTCAATCAATGCTTCCTGTCTCGTATTTGGGCCCAATGACAGCAAAGTTACCTTTAAGCCCAGACGAGGCAACGTGCCTAAAGTGCTTTCCACACCTTTTAGGGCTCAAATCATCTCACTCTCTACCCTTCCCTCTACCAAAGGTGAGCCGGCATGACACCCAGTTTGCCTAGTACGGGCCCTTTGGGTGCACATTGAGCGCTCTAGCTAATACAGGCAAAAGGAGCAGCTGTTTGTGTGCTTTGGAGGCAGCCAGTTATGAAGAAGAGGTTGTCTCACTGAATAGTGTATGCGATAGCACTAGGTATCACTAGATATCCTCAGATTTGCAGAGCCCTGTTGGGGTAAGGGCCCACTCCTCTTGGGCTTGGTCTAGTGGAATATCCATCGCTGATATCGGTGCAGCTCCTCCCCGCCCATCTTTGCCAGGTTTTATTATCTAGACGCCCCTGTCTTTCAGGCACAAATCCTTTCTGCTTAGTTGGCTATCCTCAGGGGTTTACTAAGAGATACAGTTCCTGCAGAGTCCTGCCCCTCTTTTGGACATACTATGTCCCTGGCTCTAGTAAACTGCCTGGGGCCCTTGATATCAAGTGCCCCCAGGCTATGAACTCACAGGATGGAAATCTCACAATACAATACTCATTCTTGTTATCACAGGGAACCAAGGTTATGTTAGTAGGAACAATTTTAACCTTGAATGTTATTTCATTAGCTTTAGATATTTCAGTTTATATGTGATATAAATACAATTTTTGTATATTACATTATCTATTTCTTTGTGTCTGTGTTATATATATATATATATATATATATATATATATATATATATATGTGTGTGTGTGTGTGTGTAGAGAGAGAGAGAGAGAGCACAAGTACACAAACAGTTTTCGTGTCTATAAACACACCTTCTATTCAGTTACACTTTTAATGCTAGAGCATGTCCTTTGCGAGCATGTTTAAATTTACAAAGTTTACTTACACAGAAACATGAAGTCCAGATAAACCTTATAATGCGAACACATGTGAACACACATGCATACAGCTACACTTATACACAGACACACACACAAACACACACACACACATGCACACAGCTACACTTATACCCTACATCAGAACCTCCATGAACCTGATCAATTATTTGCATCATACGCCGAAACAAATTGAAAGAAGGTCAACAAAAGAGAAAACCAAAGTTGTCATGTGTCAGAACACCGTCAATGTACTGTCAGGAATCCAACAAAGTGCAAATATTCCGCTTGTAAGTTGAGGAGATTCCTCCGTTTCAGTACGGCTAGTAATTATCTCCCTTTGGTGCTCGAATTATGCAAATGAGGCACGGGTGGGCGGGGCCACAGGGCCTTTGATAAGTCAAGCGTGCTGTGAGTGAATGATGGAAAAACACACATTCATTCCCGTCACAATGCCAAACAGCACTTTTAATTAAAGCTTATCCAGCTGCATAAATAATGCATTAATTCCTGCTCAAATATTCCCGGTGTTCATCAGGAGAGATAAAACCCAAAAGACCTGATATCTGCTGTCTGTGACAAAACAAACGCATCAATGCTTTTATCGCCGTCTATACATGCAGGGAGCAAAGCCTCCGATTAAAACACGCTTGTGCTTCACTGCTGGTGTACCATTACTAACAATAAAATGACAGCAAGTTGAGACTGAACAGAGTCCATGGGAGTCCGACTCCCTGCTAGAGAACTTAATGAATGATCCGGAGACTAAACCATTCATGATAGACAGACAGCTACGTTTCATCATCAAATCAGCAGAAAGAAACAAGATATTGCATTCTGACAAAAGCCTTCTTTCTGCATTGAGACATTAGTTTCATAATATTTTGAGGATAAATATGATGTTCTGCACAGGTTTTATGAGATTCACGCTTCTCCTTTTCAGGCAAAACCATCCCATCAGGAGATGTGGACAGTCTAGAAGTGTTTGTCAAAGTCAAAATGATGGAGATGGCCAATCAAAGAAAAGCGGGCATTATCGTTTATTAAAGGGTTAGTCATTCTGCCATCATTTACTCATGTCACTCATAACCTGTTTGTGTTTCTTTCTTCTGTGGAACACAAAATAATATATTTAGAGGAATTTTCAGGTTCAGGATTGGAACAACACGAGGGTGACCGAATGATCTCTTTTTTTTAAATAAATAAATATATTTAACAATGTAAACAACATAACGGTTAAACAATTGATATTATATATTGATATTAATATATTGATATTAGGCATGCAGTTAAGAGTGAACGTGCTTATTTTAGGAGTGAAAATAGTTGAAATTGAGAACAATAAGTTCTATTTATCTTGCTTTTCAATTTTTTTATTTTCTTAATTATTTAATTTAAATATTATATATATATATATATATATATATATATATATATATAAATAAATAAAATATAATTATTAATTATATATATATATATATATATATATATAAAAATAATTAATAATTTTTATTTATTATAAAATTTATAAATAATAATTTATATTTAAAAATGACAATATTCATCAATACACACAGTATATGTGATTTTAGCGTTTTATATTAACTCTTTGAATAAAATTTTATCTCCCATCTTGAATTTATTTATTTTCGTCCATTTTTAATTTTTGCTTGTTTTGTATTTTTTTCTTCTTCTTATGAACCTTTTTATAAAATGTACACTGATTTATATAAATAAATGTGCCTTGTTTTATTTTTATACCTGAGATCATTATCTTTCTAATTGCATTATACGAAAGATGCATAAGATACCTTAACATTTTTAAGTCTTTGGAGGCGTGCGATGAACCCCACTGAACCCCTTCACACGAGACACACAACTATGAGCTCTTAACAACACTGGTCTCTTCCGCAAGTGTATTTTTAGATGGTGGAGGTGAATAATCTCTAAACTCCACAACTGAGGTGAGCTGGATTCAGTCTAATGGATTGGAGCCTCATGAAGAGACACTAACGTGCTTTTCCTACACAGTCTGTATTCACACACTCACTCAAGCCGCGTGTGTGTAAGTGGGCCAGACTGTTTGGAAGGGCTAAGAGTCTCACTGTCAGAAAGCATTTTCTCATTCTCCTTTACCTTTCTGTCTGTCCTGCGTGATCCTGATAAAGAAACTCCCTCAGCATGAGTGAAGCCAATCCCACCATGCCACAAAAACCCGCCGCGCTGCACAGAAAGAACAACATGCTTAATATAAGACGCCATTCATATGAAACACACAGAACACACAGTCCGAGCGGTGGAGACCTGACGGCTGCTGACAGAGAGAGAAAACTTCCTGCATTGAAAAAACAAAAGCCTAGTTTATTTTTATACGTTTTTTGTCAGGTTTAGCTAACTTCTGGGTGAAAATTTGGTTAAGTAGGCGTAAACAAACAAACACACATGCAGACGTGTCTATGTTTCCATCAGCAGAGAATATGTATGCAGATAATCACCTATTATCTGTCATTCTCTGGATGCTATCGTCCTGGAGCGACTCTTATAAAGTAAAGACGCGGTGAGTAACACAGGTGTGTTGTTGTGTAGACACGGATAAATCCAGCACAGCATCATCAAACTTCTACAGTATGCGGTTGTTTTGTTTTGGTTTGGGAAAGTTTGTATAGAAGACGACGCGTGTGTGTGAGTGAAGATGCAGCGCTGCGGTTTGACACGACGATCTGAGCGCGCTTGTCTGTAAGCCTGGATAATTACCCTCCGCCTGTCTCTCTCTCTCTCTCCACCCGACTGTCTGACAAACACACTGCGCTAACAGTACGACCTGAAACATGTCACTGATCAAACCTGACAACACACACTCAATGCCGACCTATCAGTCCAACTACACAACTATCAGCCTGTCTGTCTGTGCATCTATCCATCCATCTATCCATCCATACATGCATCTATGCATCCATCCATCTATCCATGTATGCACCTATCCATCCATCCATCCATCCATGCATCCATCCATCATCGATCCATCCATCCATCCATCCATCCATCAATCTATCTATCTATGCATCATCCATCCATCCATCATCGATCCATCCATCCATCCACCAATCTATCTATCTATGCATCCATCCATCATCGATCCATCCATCAATCTATCTATGCATCATCCATGCATCCATCCATCTATCTATGCATCCATCCATCATCCATCTATTTATCTATCTATCTATGCATCCATCTATGCATCTATCCATCAATCTATGCATCATCCATGCATCCATCCATCTATCTATGCATCCATCCATCATCCATCTATTTATCTATCTATCTATGCATCCATCTATGCATCTATCCATCAATCTATCTATGCATCATCCATGCATCCATCCATCTATTTATGCATCCATCCATCATCCATCTATTTATCTATCTATCTATGCATCCATCCATCCATCATCCATCCATCATCTATCTATCTATGCATCATCCATCCATCCATCCATCCATCTATCTATCTAAAGCATTTGTTTCAATTAGCCTATTTAAAAAATGTACCAAAAAATATAAGCATCTCTACCTCAATATTCGAAATAAATCTTTAGACAAAAACTGTTCTAGTGATTTGTTGAGATATGAAAAGAGTGTCAACAGACCTTCTTCTTTCTATGGTACACATGCTCAAACTTTTTAATGAAACCAAACTCTAGCTGGAGCTTGGAGAGTCCCGGTGAGGTTCGTGAGTGTGACCAGGCGGCTGGCGCTCTTCACAGAAGATGTGCAGCCCTACTTAGAGGAGCGCAGCGTCTTCTAGAAGCTCATTAGAGGAGCCCATATGTCGATAGAGAGAGCGAGAGCGTGTGGGTCTTCGTTTTCATGTCGCACGGCACCGTACTCGCCTGCCACTTCATGCACCGCAGCGGCAACAAATACTTTCATCTGTAAACGTGATGCGTTGTAATTGAGAAGCGGCCGCCAAGATGAGGTGACATTTAGCGCAATGTTTTTCCCTGCAGATTTTATATAGCTGATTTTATTCAGAGCTGTAATTAGAGAAGGGAAACTCCATCCATCCAGCCTAACAGAGGAGTGTGATTTTATTTGTGGGACACTTGTTTACAGTTGCATCAATAACATTTCTCTCTTTTTAAAGATGCTCCAGTTTGGTTGCAGCTCAGAGATTTTGCCATCTGCCTGGGTCTGGGCATGCATCAGTAAGGCCTGTCAACCTTCAAACTTCAAGGATTTTTTTCTTTTTCTTTTACTTAAAAAAAAAACATTTGATACAGATGGATTTCTTTGCATTTCAAATCCTTTTACTTCTAATTCCTTACGTTCCAATTTGCAATCTTGCATCCTGTCTGTTATCCCAACTCAAATTCAAGAATTGAATTGGAATTTATTTCTGAATGTTGCACAGCCCTGGTTAAACAGATAGAGTAATACCTTGAGATACAAGTGCCCTGACATATGAGTATTCCCAGATACGAGCAAGCTTTCTAGCAAATTTTTGCTTTGAGATACGAGTAAATATTTGAGATACGAGCAGCTTACAGACACAGAGGCTAGATGTTCGAGCACTCGGAGCAGCTCAAGCGCCTCATTTATGGGGTAATTGCATATGATCTCCACTAGAGGCAGCTTGCTTTTACAGCGGGGGTTACCGGGGGCAACAAGTGATTCACGAGTATTAAGCTGGGAGCAGCACGAGTTATGAGTGTTCAATAATAATAAATATGAGCTTCTGAGTCTATCCAATACACAACACGGGAAGAAACACTACACTTCCATATTGTGTTTGCGTTATCTACGTAATCCCTCCTCCTCCTCCTCCGCACATGCCGCCATTAGCTACTACTGTATCGTCTGTCTCGAAGGCAAGAACTCATTATTAAAACCACATTTTATTTTATATCACAGGAATCCTTATATACTATAATTTTCTGTGTGTGTGTGTGTGTCCCTATAGCATTTAAAAACATGTTTTTTCCATTGTTATTAGCACTAATAAGGGAGTTTTTTAGAGGGCTGGAACAGATTTTTTTTCTTCTGTTGTTTCTTATGGAAAAAATGATTTGAGATACGAGCAATTCGAGTTACGAGCTCGTCCTGGAACGGATTATGCTCGTATCTCAAGGTATTACTGTAGTTGCTAGAAACACGTTGACCATTAACTTTAACTTGTTCATCAAGATTCTCGTCCATAAGCTCTTCTGCACACAAGGAGTAAATAAGGGTCTCAATGTGACTGAGATGAGAGGAGGAGCAGAGGGGGAGAAACAGAGTGAAAAACATTCACACTGGAGGCTGAGGAGTGAAAGGAGCTTATGCTAATGAGAGCTTCAGAGCTCGACCTCTGTCCCTCCTCCACGCATGTCATTAGGCCCTCTAGCGACAAACAAATTATACATGAAATCAAGCAGCGCACCTCCTCTGCGCTTTCATGGTGTGTGTATGTGTGTGTGTGTGTGTGTGTACACTCTGCTAGTAGTTGTCATCTCTGAGGGAAACACCTTCTTGTGGGGAAACACTCTACCTACACACACACACACACACAAATGTCTCCTGCCTTTTTTCATTTTCTCCACTGGCTCTAGCTAAATTACTTTCTGACTCTCAGAAACCAAGAACAGCTCATCAGATCGAACCCCCTCAACTGCCAATCACTGGATCTGCGAGAAACAGAGAGATGCTCACCGGCCGCAGAAGAGAGAGAGAAAAACTGTATGATACAGGCTAGGGGTAAATACAACCTAATACAGACGAATATTATTACAAAAAATTCAATGAAAAAACACAAAACAAATATTACACTTGATAAACATTTGACATACAGTGTGTGTATATACATATATTTATATATACACACACACACATACACAATGTAGATATACATATATACACTCATACAAGAAACATCTTATAGTTCAATATTTTTTTTTAAATCATCACTTCTGAATTGACTTTTTGTCTGATGTAAGCCAAGGCTACATAATATAACAGATTATTTACATAATTCAATCAAACCCAAATGGATAATGTCTAATCAACACCATTTCCAGCTGAATATTCCATTTAATGAATAATACATAAAATCACATTACATCACAAGATGCCTGAATCTAACATGAAATAAAGCAGACTTTATAAGGTATCAGAAGAGTTAATGTAAATCTTAATGTAGATTAATGTAAAGAGTTAATGTAAATCATCCACCACAAAAACAAAACCGTGTTTCCAGAAGCACCGATGAAAACCTGTGTGCACTGAAAGCCAATCAGAACGGAGTTAGTTTTGTCTGTCAGTGTTTGACCTTCTGATGCGTACTGCGACATGAGGCCATGTGTTTAGCGAATGTGTGTGTGTGTGTGCACGCACACACACACTTTGAGGGGTTCACTGTGCCAGTAGAGCGTGTTGAATGTGTAAGTGTTTGTGTGGCAGTGCAGATAAACAGCTGGCTGCTGTACACACCGGACAGTCTGTCTGTGGCTCTTATCTTCAAAGAGTCAGTGGACCGCTGCAGGCCAGCGACACACACCAACTGACCCAGCCAAACCACTGCCAACCTGGACCGAAAGAGATGCCTGCAAACCCGCCACAAACAAACAGCGCTCTAGTCGGTCTACACTGAAGGGCCGTTCACACTCACACTGATCAAATCAAATCAGAAGTGAAGTTCAGTTTCTCCAATTCAACTCTGTTCAGTGCTAATATACAATTATATTTGAAATGTTATAATATACAGTAGTACCTCAAGATACGAAAGGCTCAACTTACGAAAAATCCAAGTTACGAAAGCAAAGACGAAAATTTTTACTGCTCTACATACGAAAAGTTTTCAAGATACGAAAGGTTTCTGAAAGTCCGAGATTCGCCCCATAACAATTTTGAAACTCGCGCCGCACGCCGTCATCTTAGTTATAGTAGACTCGCCACCATCCTCCTGCTCTCCCATTGGTTCCTGATGCTAGCCAAGCCATGAGATCCTTCTCTCTAATTGGACAGCATCCCTCCCATCATGCATCTTCTATACGTACGTGCTGGCGTGCTTTAGCTCAGCCACTCCGCACCCCAAACTTTACATTTTGTATGTGTTTTCGTAAAGTTAAGTGTATGTACGTTATCTGCCGTTTGTCCTCCTCCTCCTCTGCCGCCACTTTCGGAGATAGCCTCACTCGAAAGGTAAGCTTCGACATTTTACGTTATTTCATTGTTTATAGGTCAATTTAGCTTTATTATGAAATTTAATGGGGTGTTTTTGGAGGGCTTGGAACGGATTAGCCATTTTACATGTAAAATGTGTTCCAAGATACGAAAAACTCATTATACGAAGGCCGCCTCGGAACGGATTAATTTCGTATCTCGAGGTACCACTGTATATCATTTTAAATATATAATAATAATATACAATATATAAACAAAAAAGATAATTATACTGTATTATACTATGTGAACTACACAATATAATATATTTGATTTATAAATATAACTAATAAATATGTATAAAAACATTATATTATTTTATGAATTAAATATATTAAATTAAATATTAAATATTTATATACATTCTATAATTTGTTTAGAACAAAATTATGTGAAAACAGTAAATAGACACCAAAATCATCACACACTGAGGACTGGATTCAAAATCATACCAAAAATCGATGTAGTTACAGGCTGATCTAACTTGCATGAAGTTCATCACAGCATGAGTCATGTGTTCGGCCCCCATGTGCCTGTATGCATTCATAACAACATCTGCTCCTGATGGGATGGAGGATGGTGACCTGAGGGATCTCCTCCCAAACCTAGACATCAGTACCTTATGGACAGTCTCCCTCTGATGCTCTGATACATAATCATGATCACGCACCAGGAGGAACCCAGGGTCACGGCACCAGCATAAGGTCTGACAATGCCTCTGAGGATTTCATCCCGGTTCCTAACAGCAGTAAGGAAACCACTGGCTGCATGTGGAGATCTGTGTGACAATCCAAGGATATTCCTCCCCAGACCATTACTGACCCACAGCCAACCCGGTATTTCATCACCGCAAGGATATGGCTGAATATAAACTCACACAATGAGGAAGACTTCAATGGAATAAACTTTAATTACATAAACTGACACAGATGAAGACGGAAAGAGAATAACTCAGGACTTAAGGAGACAGAGCAAACAAGGGGAGCTAATGAGTTCATTAACGAACACCAGGTAAACTGAATACAACGATCAAAAGAACAAACTAGGTTACAGGAAAAGACAATAAAACAAAACATACGTTACATTAATATATACACACACACACACACACACATTTATATACACAAACACACACACACACCGTATTTTTCTGCATATAACCCGCAGCTTATACCAGATTTTACAAACCCCGCAGGGGGTGCGGGTTATATAAGGGTGCGGGCTTTTTTACACGTAATAATATTTCAATATATTTGTTAAGGTTTTTTTGCGGTATTTTCTTTCTGTTTTTCTTTCTTGTAAGGGTTGTTGTCTCTGGCGCTTGTACTGTCACTCTGACAGCTGGTGCTGATAGGCTGTCTGACCTGTCAATCATGCAAGAAGACGTGATTGGCTGTGCTGCATGAGGGCGGGCTCTTCTCATCATCACCGAGCCTGAACAGTTATGATAATTGACGTCATGCGAGCAACATTCGAAATTCGAATCGTGAACTTGCACAAAAAAGTTAATCAATCTATGGGTGCGGGTTATATGAGGGTGCGGATTATCTGCGTCTGCGGGTTATATGCCGGAAAATACGGTGTGTGTGTGTGTGTGTATATAATGTATATATATATTACGTATTATAAAACTGCTCAATGCTGATGTTATATTCTATTTTCTAATAATATATATATTGTAGCATATATTATATTTAATTGTATAAAACATTTTGTATAATGCTTTAGAAATCAAAGGCACTCCTACATGTAAATAATTTGAAGCAGCCCTGTTCACTCAAATAGATCTGCTGCAGTATAAAGACTTTGCACATACTGTCACTGCGCTCATGACATGACATGAATAATGTAAAAGTATCCAGTAACAAAGACAGTCTGTCCAATACAGACACTCCACACAACACAATCCATATCAATCACCTTGGGCCCTTAATTTATTCTAATGTCATGCAAAGCCATTGCAGCTGATAGGTGGCTTCTTGCATCAGCAGCAAGTCTTCCAGAACTATCCAGAAACTTCAGCTATTTGATTTCAACTTTACGAATACATTTACCTCCGCGGCATTGGATGGGAAAGCCCAACACATCTTTCACTAAATTAGGCATTTTTACCATCAGCCAGGGGTTTCTTTTCTGTCTCCAAAGAAAGGGACCTATAGATCGCCCAACCTTTTTCTATCTTTTCTGACCCCAATTTCATCCCAGTGACCCTCTTCTCATTCGCTCTGTGAAGCCCTCGGCATCTTTTCTCCCTCGCGAGCGCTCGTCTCTGACAGACATTGTGGCGTAGTGTGTGAGAGAGGCGTGTCATTTAGTCTGCGATGGGCTGAAGCTTCGTCTGCGCTCAATAGTGGCTCTCAAAGCTTCCATCCAGCTGCACAAAGGCTGCCTGCTGGGGATTTCCTGTGAAAAGGTTCCCTGTCTGTATGATTTCTGCAACAACACTTCTGATGAATAATACAAAACTGGGGAACTTGCCCAGGTCTTGGTGGACTTTTCTTGTCACAGAAACAGTGGCCCAAAAAAAAGTCTTTTTGGGAACTCAAGTCACATATAAAAATGGATGAGGCCTGTCAAAACACACACAGAATAATCAGCACAATCAAACGAAAAGAAAATAATATATGTTATACTAAATATTAGATCTAAAACTAGATGCCAAATATTGTTTGTCTTTAACTACATCAACAATCCCCAAAGCAATTAAACCTAAAATCTTCACTTTACTCCTTAAATGCACTTACTTTGATATTTTGTGTGTAATATAATCAGTTTCATCTCCATCTCATCTTTCATCTTCATCATTAAGAGTGAGTTTCCCTCCCAAAATCAAAGAATTATATTTTGCATAAAGAAAATAAAGTATAAAAAATAGGCTCACAATATTTTGTTTATGGTTTCACTCGAATCCTCTCATCCATTTTTTGTTTGAAATGTCAAAATTCCCACTTGCTTTGATAGTTTGTAAATTAAAGACATTCTTTTAATTGAATTGTGAAAATTGAAACTGAAAAAAATAGATGACATTCAAACAAAGACATTTTCCCTCAAAATCAAAGAATCAAAATAAAAAGATGTTTGCATAAAAAATTACAATTCTAGCTGGTGCTTAAAATATAATTTGTCTTCATGTTAAACTAGATCCACCATTCTTCTACTAACAGACATCTTCTCCCTCAAAATGTTAGATTGAAATTTGAACCTTTCAATAAATCCATGCTTCCATATTCTGCAAGACGTTTTTAAGAATGACTTTAAGTGTCAAAAAACTTTTAGGGTGTCTAATGTGAGAGATGAGTCTTTGAAATCTCCCTAAACATGCAGGAAATCTTTGCATGTGATGTCTGTGTGCATCACGGCACGTCTCATGGAGTGTGAACGCTTCTGAATCAGCGTCTCTGAGCTCCACGGAGCCTGTCAGGATGAGAAGGCCGAGCACAAAGCATGTGATTTCAATATGAATGGTGCGGTGGAGGGAAGGACACGGCTCTCGCAGTGGGGTGACTTCCCTTCTGAGCTGCACGGTGCCACTGCGTTCTCCAGCGACTATCAGACACATCACAAACACACCACAACATCTGCATGCTGACAAGCAAAACACTTTACTTTCATCTCTGCACTTCATGAACATGTCAAAGACAGGATCACTGCGGAGATTAAATGTTAGGGAACCTATTATGCCCTCTTTCAAAGTATTAATTTTGTTTTCGGTGTCTACTAGAACAGGCTCAAAAACATTATTTTTTGCATTTTCTCCACTGTTGCATCTCATCTCTTCCCAGTCTGTCAGAAACGCTCTGTTTAGTTCCCGTCTCTATGAAGCCCCTCCTTCTGAAAAGCACGCTGTACTCTGATTGGTCGGCTGGATCAGTCACCTGTGATTGGTCAAGCTCTTCGAGCTTGTTTACTTACAATAATAGTGAGTTTCAACACTGCTAACTAACTCAACCAGGCGCCGTCCCTCTATTTATGCCTTGTGCGGGAACTGTGACGCATAGAAAACTGCGGATTTTATGGCTAGCAAGGATCGTGAAACTAGCATACCGACACATGCTTTAGGAAAATTAATAAGTAAATGAGTAAAAGTGCATTACAGCCATTGCAAACAAATTGTGAATATTCAATATATACCCAGTGGAATGCTTTATGAAACTACTATTTTCACAAGGTTGTATAATATATATATATATATATATTTTTTAAATCGATACCAAGATATGGATTGATACGATTGAAAAATCACGCAGGATGTGCTTTAATTAAATAAAACGTATGTTGTACTGGTTTCAGAGTGAAGCGTTTACAGTGTAAATCAACATACAGTTCCTCCACTCTGAATCCGGCAGCACATTTATTTATTTGCCGGCAACCATTCAAAATAAAAGCCTGATGGTCTTCAGTATAAAAAAGAACAAATAAAGATATGAATGTTAGTATTGTAATTTTACAGTGAAGTCACAATAAAATAAAAATAATTATAATTATTGAACTGGTCAATTTTTGTTATTTTTTTTATTGTTTGAGTTGGTTCTTGTCAAGAACACAACAAAAGTTTCAAGTTTTTTGTGCGGCCCTAAAAGGATAATTGTAAAGATCTTCAAAATGATTTTCTATGCAGGTACACAACAAAATATGTAATGCACTGCATAATATATGCACTATTATATTTACATTTTACATTTATGCATTTGGCGGACGCTTTTATACAAAGTGACTTACATTGCATTCAAGAAACATATTGACATTCTAATCAGTTCTTGCTTTCCCTGGGATCGAACCCATGACCCTGGCGTTGTAAACACCAATGCTCTACTGATAGACCTACAGGAAAGCTCCTTAAATGCACTTTGATATTTTGTGTGTAATATAATCAGTTTCATCTCCATCAAAATGCAAATAGTTTTGACTATTATAGTAGTCACAAAACAGTATGTGACAAAAGAAGTATGTTCAAATTCACAGAACTCATAAAAGAGAAGGCAAAAAGACCTCGGATGACCTACTACATCCTAAGAGATTCTGAAGTGTGTATATGATGGACACTTTACTATCCCATGAGTCCACGGGAGAAGATTTGTGAAGCAACTGACGCTGGTAGATTACATTCATTCAACTACACACTCATACTTTACTTTTTTAGCGCCCACAGAGTTCAAAATAAGTACCAAATCAAGAGAGTATGCGATTTCGGATGCAGTCTAATTCTTTCCAAACAGAGTTATTCAAGTCATCTGGAGCAACTTCCTGTATTTTTTTGTACCGCAAATATCACAATATCAATTTATTCCAATATCACGCAGCCCTGGTTTTCACCATCAACATACGACCAATCCCGCGTTCAGCATGTAAACCTTAGCACATATTCTCAGCACATATTCGGTCCAGCTGCCGCATGTGGAGCCCCTGAAATGACTCGTTGTCTGTCATTACTCTGTGTTTCTGGCTCTAATGCAGATGGACTGCAGAGGTCTGCAGCTCCCCGGGGCTCCGACGCAAAATCTCCCAGAGCACCTGCCTGTAATTTGCCTGCTAATCCCAGCGAGAGGGGCCTCTTTTCCTCCATCGCTGCATTACAGCCATTATGAGCTTTACCCAGCCGCATGAGATGCTCTCGTCTACACCGCAAATTAAATGCAAATGCAAATCTTTCTGGACATAATGAAAATGACCTTCGCAGCCCTGCAGGAGTGAATCAGACAATGATGTATGTTTGGAATGAAAGACTAGTGCATTGGTTTATTAATGACCAATACTGATATCTAGTGCAGTGGCCGATATGGGCTAATGCAATATTTAATCACAGCAATGGAGAGTCAAACATATACACTGAAATTCAACACTTTTTCACACTTACATCATCTCAAAAAGTTTCAAAGCATTACAAAGTATTTTTCGTATTAATCGTCAACACTAGATCTATAATTTACTCACCCTAATAAACACATTTTCAATCAATTTCTTGCTTCAAATTTGAAAATATCTAAATCTCATTTGCTTTAGATGATAAAAACATTGATTTTTGAGTCATAATTTGATTGCACTGAAAAACAATAATTTTACACAGAAAATTTGATACATTTTTGGAAACCTAAAAGCTAAATAAAGAATAAAACCCGCAATCTGTAAGGTCACATAATAACTATGTTGCAAACATCTGTTCAAATGTTGATTAAATATGGTTTTTAATAAATTGTATGCACTAAATACTGTACAATACGCATTAAACAACATGCTAGTGCCATTCCAGGCATAACCAGAGACTGTCCAGCCATAGGAGTGTCTGGAGCATCGCGTGTCGTACCTGTTTCGCTCGCAGCGGACGGCTGATCCAGGTCAGTGTTTGCTGTTTGACGTCCCTTTGCCATGACTGTTGGTCTTACTGCACACATGGATGCTGTCGCCAGATTCAAGCTGTAACTTAACGGTCGGAACGGTGAAGATAGAAGACACTGAAAAACAATGACAGATTCAGTCTATGAGTCTTTATGCAACATGTATGAAATCTTCTATGAGAAAATACAATGCAAAATATAACATCATTATGTAAAAGAAAAGAAGGGAAAAACAATGAAATTGTGATGGATGATGGATAATGACAAGAAAAATATTGATGAAAATTAGGAAATAAATAACCAAGAAATTCAAAAGAGATTCACAAAGAAATTATACAATTTTATAATATTTCTAAAATCCAACTCGTTCATTTTTTTCTATAAGGATTTCAAATAATTCATAAAAAAAATTTTTTTTGAAAAGAGATTAACCATGATTTTTGGCAAAATACTCAAAAAATTGATTACGCCCATTACATCTAGCATAAAAGTAACAGCACATTTCAGAAAATGACCATCATAAAAACAGTAAAATATGGTGGTGGTAGTGTGATGGTCTGGGGCTGTTTTGCTGCTTCAGGACCTGGAAGACTTGCTGTGATAAAATGGAACCATGAATCCTGCTGTCTACCAAAAAACCTGATGGAGAATCTGTTTCTGAGTTCAAGCTGAAGCGAACTTGGGTTCTGCAGCAGGACAATGATCCCAAACACATTAGCAAGTCCAGCTCTGAATGGCTGAAGAAAAACAAAATAAAGACTTTGGAGTGGCCTAGTCAAAGTCCTGACCTCAATCCTATTTACTACCTTAAAAAAGGCAGTTGATGCTCGAAAACCCTCCAATGTGTCTGAATTACAACAATTCTGTAAAGATGAGAGGGACAAAGTTCCACAAGAACCGATTAGAGTGTTAAAGTGTTTCTTGAATGCAATGCAAGTCTGCCAAATGCAAAAGTTATATGAAAATGAAATGAAATGAACAACTGTTTGTTACAGTTCTCATGTGACCTAACTAATTGCATGCATGTATGTAATATATGTGTATATACAGTATTTGTATAACATAAATACCATATATACATATATATATATATATAAACACACACACACAGAAAGGAAGGGGCTTTTCTTTATGCTTGCTACGTTGCTTCTTACTAGCCTACAGACTATTCGTGACAGTCAAAAATTATACTTGCTATAACAAACAGCACTAATCAAGATATAAAAATTGAATAAACAAACATATCAGCGCTTGCCATTTCATTTAATAAACGTCA
This sequence comes from Rhodeus uyekii, assembly GCA_037043235.1. NCBI lineage: Eukaryota > Metazoa > Chordata > Actinopteri > Cypriniformes > Acheilognathidae > Rhodeus > Rhodeus uyekii. The sequence goes on along the minus strand of JAWRVZ010000176.1, from coordinate 619,721 downwards.
TAAATCCTGCTGCATGTTCCGTATCAATCAAAGCCCGAGCTGAAATGTTAATTACTCGTCCAGCCTCCCCCAACAGCACCCGTTCTCTTTTGTGATTGAACCGCAAGCGTATATGAAACAACAGAATTAATTTTCCCTTCATTCTTCTGCTTCAAAAGCGGCGCTGTGCTCTGTGCGTCAAAGATCCGCCTCCACGGCAGAGTCCCGCCTTCCTCCCGCACGGCCGCCAGCAAACAGCCTGCTGTGAGCTGATAACAGGATTAATTCAGCTCCGACTCCTAATCTGTGAAATTAAAAACCTCATTCTCGTATTCAAATGACTCGCCCGACGCTTGTCTTCCGCAAACGCCTGTTTTCTGCTGCACGCATAACATGTGTCTGACCAAATGTGCCTGTGCTACAGATTTTCCTGGCTACTAACTGAGGCCTAAAAGAGGATGAGCGGCTGTGGAGGGTCTCACACGTGGATTATGGATACATTTCACATTAGATGTGATAAAATGCCTTGAGCTCTTTAAAAAAACAAAACCAGCCTCAATGACCCGAATCATCAGCAGTTGCTCAGTGTTTCTATGAGTGCTGAAGACAAATGTCTTCAAATGAGAAAAAATGTAAGGCGGGGCTTGATTGTTGTGCTTTGATGATTGGTGCATCTCATGTGAGTGACAGGTTGCTCCACCCTCGTACCAGTAAACAGATGTTGCTGCAAGTTACATAAATTAAAAAACAAGAATGTTACATTTTGATTTCATGGCGACTTTAACGTCGCGGCAGAGCTGCTAGATGTCAGTCAGGGATGTTTCAACAGCATCCGGGCATCGATGCGTCAAACAATGACAAAAAACAGAAACCTTATAGTGTTTCTACAGTAAATTTCTGGTAATCTTGCATGTCAGATGTCTGTTATTCCATTCGTACCACGTGCACATGTATTTATCTTCAGTGCTGGATAGATTACTTACAAATTGCCTGTTACTGAATACAAATGACAAAAAAAAAAACACAATCAATTAAATTACTAATTTAAGGTAACATCATCTTAACTATTTTATATTACTTTTGACAAGTTATCACATTGATTTGAATAGGATAATTGTTCCATACTGACATGAAAATACATTCAATACAATACAATTCTCTATATTACTTTAAAGAGGTTTGACTTACAAAAACGTTTGTAACGAATTAGATAAATACAAAATGAGTTTGAGCATTTTAATGTGTTGGAAAGACAAAAGCCTTTAAAACAGTAATATATGGTTAAGTTCAAAAATATAAATTATGAATAATTTGCTGCTATTTTGTCTATAATATGAACTTTTTGTCTATAATTTTTAATAAAAAAGTAACTATAGCCTGATTTTGAACTAATATAATGCACATAATTACATGTACATTAATACTTTGAGATACAAGCATCCCGACATAAAAGCAAGCCTTCGAGCAATTTTTTTGCTTTGAGATATGAGTAAATATTTGAGATACGATTATTTCAAATATATTTGAAATACTCCTCCTCCTCCTCCTCCGCACATGCCGCCATTAGCCGCTACTGTTGTTACATGTTTTTTCCATTGTTATTAGCACTAATATGGGAGTTTTTTAGAGGGCCGGAATGGATTAATTTTTTTTCTGTTATTTCTTATGGGAAAAATTATTTGAGATACGAGAAATCCGAGTTACGAGCTCCATACTGGAACGGATTATGCTCGTATCTCAAGGTATTACTGTACATTATATTTGGAATCTGATTACGTAATCCAGAACAAATATAATCAGTTTCTACCCAGCATTGTTGATCCTCATGTTTAGTAACATCACAAAGCACCGCTACTAGTTAAAAAGCATGCTTTTGTTTTCCATTCCTTTTTATCAGATTTACTCGCCCAGTTTTCTCTAGTTTCTGTAGGATTCTTTGAAACGCTGCTCCTTTGTAACAATGCATCAACCAATCAGAATCAAGAATTCAACTCTGCAGGCAATAACCAATTCCCACGTATTTGGGTTTTGCGAATCAAGAAAAAGTGTCAGTCTTACTGAAGCTGGTCTCCAGGGGAAAGTGAAGCACGTCACCTCATGGAGAAACCAGGAACGTGACACGGCAGAAGCATGGGATGACGGAGCAATCTCAGTGAATTACCATCAGAGAGATCACCATCCCCACAATGAGCTCAAATTGAGCGGCGTTTGGTATTCAGCTCCAGACACGCATCAGTAAGATAGCATGTTTAACAGTAAGAAAGAGTGGGAAGAGACAGAGAGAGTAAAATACTGATGAGGGAAGGCAGTAGATGGAGGAAAACCGAATGGACTGCTAACAAACTAACGACTTCAGAAAGGCATGATAATGAAAAGTACAACTGCATACTGCACTGTACACTGAATGTATTGCATATAACATATGTAAAAGCAATTTAATAAGGTTTTAAAAATATATTGAAATTGGTGCTTTGATACTTGACACATCACGGCAATGTTGGTCGGCCCATTTTGGCACTAGCTGGACATCGCACCGATTGAGCATGTTGAATCGCCATTGGCGCTGTCGGTGAGAGAGAGAGCTCTGATTGGCTGTTCAGCTTAGCGAATTACTTCAGAGCACGAGAAAAAAAAGGGAACGCTATGAAAGCGAGAAAGGAAATTGGGAGAGCACAGACAGAAGGCAGTTCCAATTTTACATCATCTTACCTGAACATTCCAATACATGAATATTTTGCTTTTGAATATTTTGAATAATACAATATATTTATTCAATATTATATTCTGTTACTTTGTTTCCAGGTTGTATATCGGTTTTGGTTTGCCTTTTTGAATGACAAATATATACTTTTAATACCTGCTGACATAGACAGTTTGTGTGTATGTGTGAAAGAAAGAGATAGAGATAGAGATAGCGAGAGAGAGAGAGAGAGAGAGAGAGAGAGAGGGAGAGGTAGGTAGGTAGACAGACAGACAGATAGACGGATGGATGGATGGATGCATGGATGGATAGATGGATGGATGGATGGATGGATGGATGGATGGATGGATGGATGGATGGATGGATGGATGGATGGATAGATGATGGATGCATAGATGGATGGATGATGGATAGATGATGGATGGATGGATGCATAGATAGATAGATAGATGATGGATGGATGCATAGATTGATGGATGCATAGACAGATAGATATTAAGGGATAGATGGATAGAGAGAGAGCAAGAGAGCGATAGATAGATGGATAGATAGATAGACAGACAGATAGAATAATGAAAAGGAGAATGAATGAATGAATGACTGATTGAATTTAAAAATGGATCAAAACAAATGAAAAACAATGGCTCTGATTTTTGCCATATGTCCGGTAGTGTTTCACAGGAGTTTTGCATGCAGCAGAAACAGTGTGTGTGTGTGTGTGTGTGTGTGGTTGTGTGTCATTGGCAGTGGTGTGATGCGAGTCGACTGACTGTCAGGCAGCTCCCAGAGTCTCGGGGGCAGATGGCTGAAGTATTCATGGTGGAGGGCCGCCTGGGCGGAGAGCCGGTTCTTTGGGAAGCACTGGAGAAATCTGGAAGCCAGCTCTTCAGCATGATCTACATAACCCAGCCTGCCAACACACACACACACACACACACACAGAGAGATAAACATTCAGATGACTACAGTGCCAAAATCACCACACACTCACACGCTCACTGCTCGCATCTCTGTCAGCTTCACTCCCGCTGACGTGTGGCTGGAAAATGTTTGTTGACTTTTTTGGAGTGGAAAATGCAAAGCGGGTTTTCACCCACAAACGCCCTCTAAACCAAAGTCAAAAACGACACAAACACACCTGAAGATTCTGCACTGAAGAGCAGATAAACACACAGCAGCTCAGGCAGTTTAAAGCTCCTGCTAATGATTTTAGGATAGCAAATGATTTACATCATATTATAACAAAGTTGCTTAGGAGGTTTATCTGAAATAATCCATTCGACAACAATAGACCAGTATGAGCAATTTCATTCTAATATGCAAATCAGCAATTTCATTCTAATATGCAAATCAACAATTTCATTCTAATATGCAAATCAGCAATTTAATTCTAATATGCAAATCAGCAATTTCATTCTAATATGCAAATCAGCTATTTCATTCTAATATGCAAATCAGCAATTTCATTCTAATATTTTAAATCAGCAATTTCATTCTAATATGTAAATCAGCTATTTCATTCGGCAAATCATTCTAATGTGCAAATTAGAATGCAAATCATCATATTATAATAATTTCTGAAGGATTATGAGACACTAAAGACTGGATTAATGATGCTGAAAATTCAGGAATGACATTAAAAAAAATCCAAATAGAGAACAGTTATTCTAAATTGTAAAAATTCACAATATTACTGCTTTTACAGTATTTTGGATCAAATAAATGCAATGTTTTAACATAAAAAACAAATCATACAGACACTTTTCAACAGCAGTGTAAGTGTAAGACTTTCTGTCCATAAATCACAGACAAAACACAGAACAGATGAAGGGGAACATGAGTGCAGTTCCACTCATGGATGTCTAGATTGTGTCCCAAACCGGCTCAGCGACTGTCTGAAGAGCGAGTTATGATTGTTGACATGCTTGTGTCACGATATCTGTCCTGATGACACACTCATCTGAAAGAAATGCTGTCACTTCACGGAGTTTCCTTCTGTCACATTACGCTAAAGCTGCAGGATTTACTGTTTGTTTGCAAGAATTCACATGTTTGAGTGGAGTGTTTTTGGGCCTAAGGTTGAGTGTGTGTGTGTGTGTGTGTGTGTGTGTCTGTGTGTGCGTCTGTGTCTGTGTGAGTGTGTTTCTGTGTGTGTGTGTCTGTGTGTGCAAGTGTGTCCGTGTGTGTCTGTGCGTGCGTGTGTGTGTGTGAGTGAGTCTCTGTGTGTGTGCGCGTGTGTGTCTGTATGTGCGTGTGTGAGTCTGTGTCTGTGTGCGTGTGTGTCTGTCTGTGCGTGCGAGTGTGTGTGAGTCTGTGTCTGTGTGTGCGTGTGTGTCTGTCTGTGCGTGCGAGTGTGTGTGACTCTGTGTGTATGTGTGTGTGTCTGTATGTGCGTGGGTGAGTCTGTGTCTGTGTGTATGTGTCTGTGTGTGTGTGTGCGTATGTGTCTGTGTGTGTGAGTGAGTGTGTGTGTGTGTCTGCGCGTGTGTGTGTGTGCATGTGTGTACGTGTGTGTCTGTATCTGTGTGTGTGTGTGCGTGCGTATCTGTGTGTGCGTCTGTATCTGTGCGTGTCTGTGTGTGTGTGAGTGAGTGTGTGTCTGCGTGTGTGTGCGAGTGTGTGTCTGTCTGTGTGTGTGCGTGTGTGTTTCTGTGTGTGTGTGTGTGTGTGTGCGTGTGTGCGTCTGTGTCTGCGCGCGCGCGTGTGTATCTGTGTGTGCGCGCGCGTGTGTGTGTGTGTGTGTGTATGAACCCCTGAACTCTCTCTGCCAATGAAAAACCAAATGTAACACACTACAAGTGTGTGTGGATAATGAGGCCTCTGCAGCATTAACACATTAAAGAAACATGACGTTTTCTCAGAGTTTCTGTCCACCAGCGGCGCTTTCAGCATTCTAAAATAACCGTGTGTGTGAAACGAGCTTGTGTACGAGTGTGTGTGTGTGTGTGTGTGTGAAACGAGCTTGTGTACAAGTGTGTGTGTGTGTGTGTGTGTGTGTGTGTGTGAAACGAGCTTGTGTACGAGTGTGTGTGTGTGTGTGTGTGTGAAACGAGCTTGTGTACGAGTGTGTGTGTGTGTGTGTGTGTGAAACGAGCTTGTGTACAAGTGTGTGTGTGTGTGTGTGTGTGTGTGTGTGTGTGTGTGAAACGAGCTTGTGTACGAGTGTGTGTGTGTGTGTGTGAAACGAGCTTGTGTACGAGTGTGTGTGTGTGTGTGTGTGTGTGTGAAACGAGCTTGTGTACGAGTGTGTGTGTGTGTGTGTGTGTGTGAAATGAGCTTGTGTACGAGTGTGTGTGTGTGAAACGAGCTTGTGCACGAGTGTGTGTGTGTGTGTGTGTGTGTGTGAAACGAGCTTGTGCACGAGTGTGTGTGTGTGTGTGTGAAACGAGCTTGTGCACGAGTGTGTGTGTGTGTGTGTGTGTGTGAAACGAGCTTGTGCACGAGTGTGTGTGTGTGTGTGTGTGTGTGAAACGAGCTTGTACACGAGTGTGTGTGTGTGTGTGTGTGTGTGAAACGAGCTTGTGCACGAGTGTGTGTGTGTGTGTGTGAAACGAGCTTGTGCACGAGTGTGTGTGTGTGTGAAACGAGCTTGTGCACGAGTGTGTGTGTGTGTGTGTGTGAAACGAGCTTGTGCACGAGTGTGTGTGTGTGTGTGTGTGTGTGTGTGTAACGAGCTTGTGCACGAGTGTGTGTGTGTGTGTGTGTGAAACGAGCTTGTGCACGAGTGTGTGTGTGTGAAACGAGCTTGTGCACGAGTGTGTGTGTGTGTGTGAAACGAGCTTGTGCACGAGTGTGTGTGTGTGTGTGTGTGTGTGAAATGAGCTTGTGTACGAGTGTGTGTGTGTGTGTGTGTGTGTGTGTGAAACGAGCTTGTGCACGAGTGTGTGTGTGTGTGTGTGTGTGAAACGAGCTTGTGCACGAGTGTGTGTGTGTGTGTGTGTGTGTGTGTGTGTGTGTGTGTGTGAAACGACCTTGTGCACGTGTGTGTGTGTGTGTGTGTGTGTGTGTGTGTGTGTGTGTGTGTGTGTGTGTGTGTGAAACGAGCTTGTGCACGAGTGTGTGTGTGTGTGTGTGTGTGTATGTGCGTGTGTGTGTGTGTGTGTGAAACGAGCTTGTGCACGAGTGTGTGTGTGTGTGTGTGTGTGAAACGAGCTTGTGCACGAGTGTGTGTGTGTGTGTGTGTGTATGTGTGTGTGTGTGTGTGTGTGTGTGAAACGAGCTTGTGCACGAGTGTGTGTGTGTGTGTGTGTGTGTGTGTGTGTGTGTGTGTGTGTGAAACGAGCTTGTGCACGAGTGTGTGTGTGTGTGTGTGTGTGTGTGTGTGTGTGTGTGTGTGTGTGTGTGTGTGTGTGTGTGTGAAACGAGCTTGTGCACGAGTGTGTGTGTGTGTGTGTGTGTGTGAAACGAGCTTGTGCACGAGTGTGTGTGTGTGTGTGTGTGTGTGTGTGTGTGTGTGTGTGTGTGTGTGTGTGTGTGAAACGAGCTTGTGCACGAGTGTGTGTGTGTGTGTGTGTGTGTGTGTGTGTGTGTGAAACGAGCTT